>BQNB010084457.1:0-28748 GCA_026074375.1 Tanacetum coccineum | reverse complement strand
TTCCTCTTGACGGTAAAACCGTTGGTAGCAAATGGCTCTTCAAAAAGAAGATTGACATGGATGAAGCTGTACACACCTCTAAAGCGTATCTTGTAGCAAAGGGCTTCACTCAAACCTATGACTATGAGATTTAGAAAATAGATGTCAAAACTGCCTTCCTCAATGGACATCTCTTTGAAGAGGTCTATATGGAGCAACCTGAAGGTTTTGTCAATCTAAAATATCTAAACCGAGTATGCAAGCTCAAGCGTTCTATTTATGGACTTAAGCAAGCATCATGGTCATGGAATAAAAGATTTGATGATGAAATTAAGAAATTTGGTTTCACTCATAATCGTGATGAGCCATGTGTATAAATGAAAGCTAGTGGGAGTTATGTCACTTTCCTAATCTTATATGTCGATGATATATTGATCATGGGAAACAACATTCCAATTTTACAAGATGTAAAATCCTACCTTGGAAGGTGTTTTGCTATGAAAGATTTAGGGGAAGCTACATATATTCTTGGAATCAAGATCTACAGAGATAGATCAAGGCGGTTAATTGGTTTATGTCAAAGTGCTTATATTGAGAAAATCTTGAAAAGATTTTTCATGGAGAATTCCAAACGTGGACGTATCCCCATGCAAGAAAAACTCAAATTAAGTAAATCACAAGGTGCTTCAACACCTGCTGAGGTGAAGCACGTGCAGAATGTACCATATGCTTCGGCGATGGGATCAATTATGTATGCTGTAAGATGCACTCGCCTTGATGTTGCGTTCGCTCAGAACATAACAAGCAGGTTTCAACAGAATCCATGTGAACTTCACTGGACTGCTGTTAAGAACATTTTAAAGTATCTTCGCAATATTAAAGATATGTTTCTTATTTACGGAGGTGATATAAAACAAGAGCTCAGGGTTTCTTGCTACATTGATGCTGGATATCTGACGGATGCTGACGACTTAAAGCTACAGACTGGATATGTATTTGTTTTAAATGGAGGTGCTGTTGACTGGAAGAGTACAAAGCAGAGCATCTTCGCAACTTCATCTGCAGAAGCTAAGTATATAGCTACTTCAGACGCTTTTAAGGAGGCGGTATGGGTTAGAAAATTCATTTCTGGGCTGGGTGTGGTACCCACAATTAAAGAACCCATAAAGATGTATTGTGACAATACTGGAGCCATTACTATAGCTAATGAATTAGGAATCACTAAAGGTGCTAGACATTATTGTGCCAAAGTTCACTACCTTCGTAAAGTTATAGAGTTTGGTGATGTTAAGATAGAAAAAGTTCACACAGATGATAACTTAGCTGATCCTTTTACTAAAGCTTTGGCTTTTCCTAAGCATTCAAAACATACTAAGAATATAGGAATGCTTCCAGCTAGTAATCTCATGTAAATCTGTGTTTTTCATTCGTATTTGGATAATTAGGATTGTAAGACAATTTTTACTTTCTGATAAATAAAGATACTTGGTATTTGTTTTCATACATATAATAATTGTTATCCTATATTCTCATGTTTAATCCTTGAATGATTTTATCATTCTAAATATATCCATTGTCGGTTAACAATATAGGAATATTGTTACATTAAAGCAAATATGAGTGTTGGTTGTATTATTTGAATACATGGATGGTTCCCGCCAAACTCATATGTTATTCATAATGGTTGCATATTGGACACCCTAACTTTTGTACATTTACTTTTGGATCCTAGTCATGAGTAAGATGTCGAAATTAGTTAAATAAGTCATCCTTCTACTTGAGATACTTACAAAGTTCTGCTTTGTGTGGATTTCACTTTTTTAATTTTAAGTCAACGACTATTTGAATAACGGTTGTTATAAGGTTATTCTTGGAAGTGATATAAGTGCAAAAGCAAGCATCTACAACACTTGTTGACAACAAAGAATTTTGTTCCTCTCCACTTGATATGTGCAGCATGATACCATATGCCCTCTTTATAATTAATCAGATAATTATATGGCCGTTCCCAAAGGGTAATTCAAGATTATTCTTGGTTACATTTGGTATATCTGAATTAACTTTGATAACGAGAAACTAAATTGTTAAACTATATGGAATGAGTTAGGATCCATATCCATGGTTTAACGGTATCTGTAATAAAGGGATGATACTAGCAAGAAATACATAACCATTAAGCTGAGATTGTTCTTAAAACTTCTATCCTCATGTATTTTATTTTCCACTAATGTTATTACAAATAGTCCAAGTTATAACAAATAGAGTGTTGCTAGACGTTTCCATTGTTGGTATAAATGCAGTCCGCTACTCCAACTCCCAAGTGGGAGCTGTTGGAATGTGGTAGTTGGATCAGCGTGTTATGCAATTAGAGATAGGTGAGCCTATTGGGGGCACACACGTTAAGACACATAGAATACGTTTATTGGTAACTATACTTCATGAACATATTTAAATAGTCGTTATAGTTTATAATTAACTTAACTATTATTTAAATATGTAATCCGAAGGAACTTAAATTGACAAAACCCAAACCCAAAGGGGTGCCTTGTGACGGTCGACCCCTATGGATTTAGGAGGGGGTGTTTGTGTCAATTTAGAAGAGAAGGTTTAGGAAGGTTTTGTAGGTTTCCTTGTTCACCAAGGACTAGGGTTAGGTGCCTATATAAACATCCACCCCTAGCCTCAAAAATATGCATTCATAAACTCAAAACCTAAAAACAGATTTAGGTTTTTCTCCTCTCTAAAAGTCAACCAAAAATCCCTTCTTAGGGTTTTCGGTTCTTCTCCTTTTTCCTTGTAGCGATTTTGATGAAACCCTAAATGGGTTCTTGGTACGATTTGAGTTCCCACAAGGTCGATTGTGATTCTACCAGCTTCAAGGGTTTCGGTTTATTTGTCGTACAAGTCGACAATGTTTTAAAACCACTAGGGTTTTAGTTTCTTGGTTTTCGGTTTACCGAATTCGAGTAAACCCTAATTAAGGTTTGTTGATTTTCGGTTCAAGAATAACAGGGGTTTTGTTTGTGATTATTTGATCTAAGAAAGGTGTAACACAAGGTGTTTGAGACTTGAAGTAAAGACTAGCATCTTGGCGTATTTGTAGGGCGTGTTGTGTGAGCAACCGTAGAGGTGATAACTTAATCACTAAGTTTCAAGATCAAGATTCTCATTTATTGACTTTTGTCATTAAACATAACGGTTAGTTTTTCTTACCTTATTTGTATGTTAATCTTTGATATTAAACTAGATCCATTCGATGCGTACTCATAATAAATATGGTTTACTAGTTGTTAAATCCAAACAACGACAAGTGCAATGGAGAAAGCAATTATTGAATCAAGCAGATGTGTGAAATATGTTAATGGATTATTGTGAATTAAAGTTATTGCATGGGATATGAATTACGTATGTCAGAAATAGGGTGGAATGTTTTTTTTATGAGGAATTAATGTACAACTATAGCGGGATAGCAGGCAAGCAAGAAGATAATGTAGTGATTTCTAAAGCAATAAGTGCGAAAGATAGCAACAGGCAAGCAAGAAGATAATGTAGTGAATGCCAAATCAACAGGCACGAAAGATAGGAAAAAAGGTTAAGTGGCGGCTAGGTTTTGACGGGGTGACGTAAAGGAGACTGCTCAACTTAGTCACCTATCCGCTCTAATATCATGTTGAATGATCAAAACTCCGTAGATATAATTTTATATTGATAACTATTTATAGATTACGCGAAACCTACCAACAAACCCATATGGAACCAAGCCCACAACCAGGATTAGGCCAGCTCTTCTAAACACACTCTCTAATATTTGGAGGAGATCGAGCCCCGGGTCCAGATCATTTTTCATTCAAGTTCATGAGAAAGTTTTGGGATCTGTTAAAGAATGACATTTACGGGTTCATAGATGACTTTTTCCAAAATGGTGTAATCCGAATTGGTTGCAATTCGTCATTAATCACAATGGTTCCTATTAAAGAATATCAACCTATAAGTTTAATAGGATTGCAATATAAAATAATTGCTAAACTCTTGGCTAATAGATTGTTGGAGGTCATTGATGAGGTGGTTAGTTTTGAACAGCCGGGGTTTATAAAAGGTCGTCAAATTCTTGATGGCCTGTTAGTGGTGAATGGATAGCAATTCCACTAGACTTTCTTTTAGTCCTTAGAAGTCTATAAACTTCTAAAGTCCTTTTCATGTGCCAACATTAATTTGCATGCAATGTTTAGAAGAAAGGTGGGGGATGGATCTTCCATTAGATTTTTGAGGGATTTATGGGTTGGTGATTCATGCTTGAAAAATAACTTCTCACGATTATACCTTTTGGAAACCGAGTAAAATTGCACCATTAAAGATAGGTGTTGTTGTTTAAATGAGCCTAGTAACTTTAGTTGGGCATGGCATAGATCTCCCACTCTTGGATCAGAAGCTTCTCAATTTAGTAGACTCTTGGAATTAATACAACAATTAACCACATCCAACACACCAGACAGGGCCGTCTTTAGAGGAGTGCAGTAGGTGCGGTTGCACTGGGCCACCGTTTGATAAGGGCAACAAAATATCAAGCATTTCTATTATATATATACACAATATGATATTTGAGTTTAATTAATTCATGCACTATAAATACATATGGATTTTGATTTCTCGAAAGCTTCACAGCTCTAGAACCTATGTAGTATCTGCTATGAGGAAACACATTGAAGAATCAACTTTAAGATCAACTACTGGTGAGACTAAATGGAACAATACTTTGCCTATTAAAGTTAACATTTTTGCATGGCGTTTGGCTTTGGACCGTCTTCCTACTAGATTCAATCTTAACTCCCGTAGAGTCGACTTAGACTTGGTTAGATGTACTATATGTGATGATGCAATCGTAAATGTACTCAACACTTGTTTGTTGGACTTCACCATTTCAAATCGTGTTGGACCATGTTAATGAGATGTGTGGTGCTGGTTCAATGTATCACTCTAGTGGACAAGGTTGCACTTACTCAAAAGGCGACACGGTAAATTTATCTAGCCCCTAAAAGAGTGCTTCGATGCCGTAATTCAAACAACGGCATGGACGATTTGAAACTATAGAAATAAAATTTGCTTCGACCCGAAACCCCCTCGAAAGGACACGTTGGTTGATGATATCAAAATTTTATCTCATTCTTGGATTTCCAATAGGAATAGGAAAACTAATCCAACATGGATTATTTGGATTTATAATCCAAAAATTGCTTGTACTGTTACTTTGTAAGTTCTCTCCTCTAGTTTATTGCTAGAGGGGCTTGTTGAATGTTATTTTTATGTCATTCAAAAAAAAGGGCATGATTTTTGAAGTGGATTTTGATAAAGCTTGGGGCTCAATAAGTTGAGATTATTTATTACAAATTATGATGTTCATGTGTTTTCCTACTAAATGGATAGGGTAGATTAAGGCTTTCCTTTTCTCATCTTGGGCGTTTATAATTATTAATGGAAGTCCAACCAAAGAGTTCTTAGTGGGTCGAGGTTCGAGACAAGGGGATCCATTGTTCATGCTCTTGTTTATCATAGCTATGGAGGGCTTACATGTCACAATGGAAGATGCGGTAGCTAACAGTCTATTTCGAGGTGCTCAGATCGGGTATAATCATCTTCATGTATCGCATTTATTTTACGTTGATGATGTAGTATTCTTAGGTGAATGGAATGCTGACAACATAAAAAATTTAATTGTCATTCTTAATCGCTACGTATTTTTTAGTATCAGGATTACTTATAAACCTTGCCAATCCAGTCTATACGATATTGGGGTAGGGCAACAAGAAGTTGATCAAATGGCAGGATTAACGGGATGTGTTGCAGGCTCAATTCCTTTTCGATATCTTAGGCTTTCGGTGGGCACTAATATGTGGAGCATTGTTAACTAACAGGAAGTTATTCAACGTTTTAAAAACAGGCTAGCTACATTGAAGACACTATTGTTATCAATCACTGGAAGGCTTACTTTAATCTGATTCATTTTAGGGAGCTTGGGTATCGATTATATGTCCCTTTTTTGAGTGCCTGAATTAATTCTTAGATGTTTAGAACGTCTACGTGCTCAATTTTTTTGGGAAGGATTGAGCAAGAAAGGAAGATTGCATGGGTGAAATGGGATGTAGTGGTTAATTCAAAAGACAACGGGGAGCTAGGAATCAGAAGTTTGAATGCTTTTAGCCTAGCTTTACTGTATAATATAGGTGGCATTTTATAAATAACCCGGATGCCATTTGGGTAAAAGTGATTCAAAGTATTCATGGGTGTGATGGAGGTATTGGGACATCAGATATTTTTCATTCAAGGAACAATATTTGAGGAGGTATTGTCAAAGTGATGGATCAAACACATGTTAAAGATATTATTCAAATTGGATCCATGCAATGCGTCTAGGAAATGGTAGGCAAATTCATTTTTGGAAGGATATTTGGTTGGGTGAAAAAACATTGAAAGAGTCATTCCCTAGGATGTTTGATTTAGAAGCTTGAAAGGATTGCTACATTGTAGACTGATTTATCAATGGCGTTTGGACTTGGGACGGGAATAGGCCTATGCGGGATGGTAGTAGAACTTCTCACCATATGTACGAGTTACTAGAAATGTTAACATGTGTTCAAATGATTGATTAGGAAGACTCTTGGGTGTGGAAGCTATCTATAAATGGGGGTTACTCGGTTAAATGTGCTCGTCAGATTATTGATAACTCTTTGCTTGCAACAAGTCAACAGATTTCTCGTTGGTGTAGCATAGTTCCTGCCAAGGTGAACATTATGTGTTGGCGTGCGATTCAAAACATGCTCCCAACTAGAAATCAACTAGCAGTGAAGGATATCAACATTCCTTTAGTTTTATGTCCGTCTTATATGTCAACTGTCAAAGATATTCATCATGTGATCTTCAAGTGTGATGTTGCGGTTGAAGTTTCGAAAAAGGTGGCTACTTGGCTTGATCTCCAGATTCTGGCTATTGATGATAATCCAATGTTGTTAGACTGGGTGGAGGATTCTATTTAAGATTCAAAGAAAAGAAAGGTTGTGGATGTGATCATATATACCACGATATGGATGCTATGTCGCTTTAGAAACAATATCGTTTTCCAGGATCCAAAAATAAAGAAAAATCATATTTATGAGTATATAGTCATTCATTCTTTTGATTGGTATACAAATAGATGTGACAAGTGTAACATTCCTTGGACATTATGGTTACAAAACCCAATGTTGCAACATGCTTTGTAATTCTGCTAATTTCACCTTAGCTTTTTAATATATTTCCGCCATTTAAAAAAAAGAGAAAAATTAGCATATGACACATGTTGCATGATTGTATAAGTAAAATTATAAGTAGAAAAATATTATAGAAGGATATAACAATACTTGTAAATAAGTGATTGTCTCTTTTTACACAATATAGCTCAAAGTTCTCTTGTAAGACCCATAATTTTTATTAAGTATATATGTTAGTAGTATATTATATTAATTATAATTATGTAGTCTATTTACAACTTAAATTAATTTTAAGGGTTGTACTTAACTATTAAAATATTAAAGGATAATAGTGGCATATACTTTGAAATTTAAAGGAAAAAAACATGTGGAGAATGGTGATATAGATGTGGGCTACTAGACTCCCAAATAAGAGGGGATATTTGACGAGATTTCCTGGCCGAATCCCTCTTAAATATCATAAGCTTACTGCATATCTATCACAACATACAAAAGCACATAAACCCTAGAAAACCAAAGAGAGTGGCATTAGAAGGACAAGAGGTGTGACTCTAAGGTTCGGGTTTGAGTTTCAATAACTAAATAAGGTAACATCTTCATCATATTTAGATAGCATGCAATAACAATAGTATGATACACATAGTCGATTGGTCGAGCTTTAATCACGTTAGAAAGAAAAGAAAAAAATGTGTTTCTGCTACATGTTATGAACTGCGATATTTATGTCGTGTCATGCCTTTATTTCACTGTCATAAATATATTCATAAAATTTTTGTACTATACAAGTGTGGTACTGATTTCATGTGATAGAAGAGAATGTGTTTAATAGTAAATTATAAGCTAATGTTTAAAGCATGAGATAAACTTGGGTTGTGATATAACTATGAGGATAATGATCGAGTAGTAGCAAAGAAGATGGTGATTGGCGACTTGGTTGTTATTTAATCTCATTCTACTCAACTAATAATTGCTTTTGAGAAAAGTTAGATATGACTTTTATATGAATAATGGTTAAAACATGCTGATTATGATTAAATATTGGGGCAAGTTTTTCAAGCTAGAAAAATAGATAAGTGTCATATTAGGTGTTAGCAACAAACAGAAAAGAAAAGAATGAAACTTATGGTTTTTGTTTCAGATTCAAAACTCGCATGGACACTTTTTTTAGTTAATTGATTTACTCCGTATAGGATTTAGTTAATAGCTTTGATGCCTAATGCAAATGAGTTAATTATGAAAATATAGGAGAAAGGTATTGATATGCGACTTAAAATATTATAATCAGTGATACATGAAATTGCAAACCATTTATTTATTTAGAGATATTAACTAATCTTGTCTTTTGAAGGTTCAGTATAGCCATTTACAAGTAGATGTATGAATCATACATTAGAATTAGTCGCGTACTCGACCAATCAACTAGGGCTCTTATATAATAAAAGGATGTGATATTGAATTTTATATAAAATCTTAGTGTGATTAAATTTGTAGGAGATACGAGTAATCACAAGTGAACTTTTATTCCGAGCATTGTATCCAGGTGAGTCTTTTCATGTGCATTTAAATTTGGGTTGCATTTTTTATCGAAAAGAAATTATCATGCAAAACTTTTTGAATGATCAATATTTTGCAACGGCTACGATTGTTAAATAAAACATAAAAAATAAAAAAGAAAAGAAAACAAAAAAAAAGATAATATGTTGAAAAAGTTGGTGAGAAGATCGTTATATTATAAGTTGAGATATATAGATTTTGTAATATGTGAATGTAAGTATGAAAATGAATAATTAGAACCGTAAACCCGAAACAGGGTAAAAATATGAAGTTGTTAGAACCGTTGAACCGGAACGGGTAAAAATATGAAATAGATTATGAACAAGTGTAAACATAGGACTATTAAATAACTTATATCTTTTCCACTGTTCCGTAATTACTCTTCAATTGAGTTGTTAGGATTGTTGTTTTCTCGTGTAAGGCCGCTTAAAGAATCAACGTGTCAGACAAAACCTATTACTAAAAAGACGCGATAGAAAAGGTAAGGTGCAAACAACCATTTTTTTAGAGGGGCATAATTTAGAATTTCAGCATTCCTTTTTTAGAGGGGCATTGAAGGTCTTTTTCAAACTACGTTATATTGGTTTATATAGAATCCAAAAAATGGATTTTGAATTGTAGTGCACCTTTTGGGGAGATTATGCCAGGAAAATCAATGATTATCTGAGTAATGATAACTCATCCAAGGCAAAGATTGTGATAGTTGTCAAATATGGACGCTATAAGATATAGAGAGGTAATACTTAAGTATAAACATTTTCCTTACATTGTTATGTAACTTAATGAAAATTGTTATTTTTTTCTTTTTTTTTTTTTTTTTTGTTATGTTTTTTTTTTTTTTTTTTTGATTCAAATGTTATATCTTGCTTTGTAATTGATATAGAAAAGAAAAGTGTTCATAATGGATATTTTGGCACTAGGTTATTCATCAACTCTATGTTGCCTGTTGCCTGAAATAAAGGATTTCCAACATAAGTATGTGGATCATAATTTTCATATATGTTTATTCAAACTTTTTGTACTTTCTCCATGTTATTATTCACATATGTGAAATTTTATTTGAGGCTCATGCTTGACAGTGCCGAAACAAAAATGGCTTCTAAGATATCTCTATCCAAGGGAACATTCAACTCAACTCGTAATGAGTTTTTGAACCGATTTCCGATCAGAACCATTGAATAAATACGTGATATAGATGATGTACACATTTTACATGTTCTAAAATATTACATTTACTTTGTTTCCTCAAATTATTATTCAACATTTACTTTTATTTCTTGTTTCCCAGGATATGTTGTTATTCTAGCATCTATCTTGTGCCTTGAAACTAAAAACTCATGGTTTTACATGAGCTGCCGTAAGTGTAATAAGATGGTTACAACTAGGAGTGAAGTTTTTGATCTAGATGGTGATGAAGCTGTTGCGTGCTTGTTGCAAGAGCTGATGCAATGTAGTGCAAAACATGCAAAACATACCCATAATTTGTTATCCCTAGGTATTATATTTGTTATCTAATTAAACATTAATGTTTATCATCCTTTTTTAACTTCATCAGTTAGTAATCTTTAAGTTTATTATTGCAGGTTCAAGGTCCAAATTAGAGTGATTGACTGGAGTGGTAGTACTTCCTTCATCATGTTTGACCGAGAAGTATCAAAACTTATCAACAAAAGTGCAAGGGAATTGGTTAAAATCCAAGACATCCTGTATCCGTTTAACATATTAATTAAGTTTGCTTTTCAACGTTACTTACCATCAATGTTTTTTACACAGGTGATGTGGATACGTTCCCACAAGCGTTAGAAAAGCTTGTGGGTAGGAAGTTTGCCTTTAAGATTAAGGTTGCGGAATACAATATTGAGAGGGAATGGTATGTTTATAATGTAGTGAAGATGACTAATGACAAAATGTCATAACTTAACTTCTTAAGAAAGTTCTTCACAGTGAGGTACTTTATATTCTATAAAGTGAAAACTTATTGAAAATGGAGCCACATTTTGAATTTGAGAAAGTAATCATTGTTTTGTTTGTCATTGAATAGGAGTCTGTGAACGAACACTCCGGTAGTGTCAATGCTGAGTCTTCTATTAGTTTTGGCGGTGTGAAGGTATCCTTATTATATATGATTATATTTTCATTTTTTAAGATTATCAATTCCTATTTATGGAACCATAATTGAGTAATACTTTCACTTTTGTTTCCTAAAAATGGTTTTAGGATGCTTTCTCTATGACAGGGAGAACAAGACACAGTCTATAGTTGAGAAAGCCATTACCAGCCCGAACAAAAGGAAGATGGAGTCTATTCAAAATACATATATGCTTTTTCAATCAAATTCTTTTTTAGAAGCACACGACTGAGGCTTTACCATATTTTGTCACACCTAAAGGTGTGGATGAAGTTTCTCCCTTTTTGTTACAATTACGAGACTGGTTTGCATGTTCAATTACATAATGTCTACCCATGCATTACGGCATATATTATAAGGATATTGGAGTCTTACCCTCCCTCCAAAGTAACCTTATTCATGTCGTAACTCATTCAAGCTTTGAGATACGATGATGAGGTAGGTTTGGTATGGATTCTCTTTACATGTATTAATTGTGTTATGTTTTCTTTAGGGATAATTGCTTGAAAATGTATCTAACTTATCATTTTTTTTAGTTATGTGTAGCCTACTATTTTTTTTGCAAATCTGTATAGCCAACTTTTCAATTTGGTCAGTTCCGTGTACTCAGTGACCTGAAAACCTGTTGATGCCTACGTAGAATAGGTCATTAGACACATCATATCTATGTCTATTTTTTTCTTCCTATTTAACTTGTTTATTCTTCTTTTTCCAATAAAAATAAAAAATAGCCATGTTCTTCCCCAGCCTTAACTTTAACCTTCTGACCCAAACAAGAAGCTGAAAAAGACGTTCGCGTGCTATCTATCCACCACAATTGGCCCTGTGGCTAGCACCATCTATTTGTCAACACTCAACAGCTCGTGTCATCTTTTGCAGTGATCAACCATTGTGTTTCACTGCACCTTCGGGTCAAGAAACATGGAGCTACTACAAGGTTGTGATGGCATTAGGGGATATTGGGATAGTTAATCCTACGACAATGAGTGAGAATCCATCTGAAAGGTATATTCAGATAGTAGCAGTTGATGGTCATGATTTCTGGTTCATGGGATTTGTGAATTACGATAAAGCTTCGAGGCGTACTATCACCTTTTTACTTTTGCTGGGGAGGCAATCAATGGTTGAACTACGTTTTAAAAAATAATGTTAGTTTAGTTTGATTATGTTGTAATTAATTAAAATGATCCATCATTTTAATTATACCCGTATATACAATTAAAAGTGCTACTATGACTTTTATTTGTTGAGGCTACAGAGAAGCGCAAACCAAGAGAAGACACTATTATGATGGAGGCAGGATGTGAAGGGTGATGGTGGTAGCTGGAAATGGGTTTTGTTTGGATATGGGTTTTAAAAAGTGATGTGGATATATTTAGTGACATGGCATACAAAAAATAATATAAAATGTAAAAAATAACCTTTAACCTGCTAAGGAGGTCACCCGGTACATGGAACAGACCAAATTCAAGAGTTGGCTACACGGATTTGCAAAAAAATAGTAAGCTACAAACAACTACAAAAAGTGGCAAGTTAGATACATTTTCAAGCAATTATCCCTATAATCAACTGAACGGCAGTCTTCCTGATTGGATTGGACAATTATCATCGTTGACGTTCTTACATTTTTCTTATAACCAACTAGATGGCAGGCTTCCTATCAGCATCGGTCAACTTTTAAAGTTGGAACACCTAGGTTTATCTTACAATTTATTGAAGGGTGTTGTGACAGAAGCTCACTTTACTAAACTAGGGAGCTTAAAATACCTAAATGGAAAAGGCAACAACTTAATCCTAAGGCCACGACTTGAAAACTGGATTCCCCCTTTTAAGATGCAGTACTTGTATTTAAACTCATGGAGTTTAGGGCCACAATTTCCTGTATGGCTGCAATCACAAAGTGACTTAGTAGATTTAGACATAAGCAACACATACATTATAGAAGATATCCCCGAGTCAATTTGGAGATCATTTACCAATATAAACTGCTTAGATATGTCAAAAAACCATATCCGTGGAACTTTGTTGAGTATCCCTCCAACACTCCAATTACTCGACTTAAGTTTTAATGAGTTTGGCGGGAAATTAACTCATCTCTTTAATAGCTCATTACTGATTTCTTTGGATCTCTCAAGTAATTCCTTTACAGGATGAGTACATCGTTTGTTATGTTCTAATGGTGTTAAAGAGACACAAGCTCTTATTTTGGGAAATAATAGTTTGTCAGGTGTCATTCCTGAGTGTTGGGAGAAGTGGCCAACGCTGCATTTGTTGAACTTGGAAAACAACAATTTTTTTGGTGAGATTCCAAGAACTTTGGGTTCTTTATCTTACCTTCGGTCATTGAACATGCGTGGGAACAAGATCTCAGGTATATTGCCTGATTCTCTAATGAACTTGACAAAATTATAGATGCTTCAACTTGGTAGAAATGAGCTTGTTGGAAGAATTCCAACATGGTTGGGAATTAATCTCCCTTAATTGAGACTTCTAAACTTCAGATCCAACAGTTTTGATGGAAATATACCTCACCAGCTTTGTTATCTTACAACTGTTCAAATCTTGGACCTTGCTGATAACCATCTGTCAGGAAATATCCCAAGATGTTTCCACAACTTTACTGTCCTGTCCGGGAAAGAAAACATCTCAATCGATCAATTTTCCTTCTACATCGTTTACGGTGGGGCAACTATTGCTACTGATTTATTGGTGACCAAGGGACGAGAGAACACATATAGTACTATTCTTCAATGCGTGATGTTGTTGGACCTTTCGAGCAACAATCTTACTGGGCACATTCCAAGTGAGTTAACAACCCTAGTGAAGTTAAATTCGTTGAATTTATCTAGAAATCAATTGACAGGAAGGATCCCCAAGAAGATCGGAAACTTGAAATCACTTGAATCTTTTGATGTATCAAAGAACAAGCTTTATGGGGAACTTCCCATGAGTTTGTCAGGCTTGAATTCTTTGAGTAGCTTCAACGTGTCCTATAATAATTTAACAAGAAGGGTCCCATCAAGTACTCAGCTTCAAAGCTTAAACGAGTCGAGCTTCTTTGGCAACAATCTTTGTGGAGCTCCTCTCATTGAGCGTTGTGCAGTCAAAGTGCCTGATATGAAAGACCAAGACGACGGGTCACATGGAACAGATTGGGGTTGATTGTTAGCACTGTGTTTGGACTAATTACTGGTTTTTGGATCGTCATTACTCCGTTGATAGTCAGCAGATCATGTAGGACTGCATATTTCTACTTCTTCAGTGAACTGAAGAATAAGTTTTAAGTAATTAGTAAGTATGTTTGAAACATGCCATTTTGTTGAAACTTGGTTACTATTTGGTGACATATTCCCTTTGTGGAAATATGTTTTTGTAAGTCTATATGAGTATATGCTTGTAGTGTGTTACATAAGACTACTCAAGACCTTCCATGCTTGATTTCATATATTTCTTAGTAAGCAATATAAACAGAGTTATAATAATAATCAAATTAGTTTATTTGTAATTACACAATGCCAAACATCCTTTTTTAGCTATTTAGGATTTACTACATATAACAAGCTAATCTATAATTGGCTTGTGTTGTCATATATCTAAGCTGGCATATGTTATTATGTATTCACATATTGCTACAGCGACGAAGGTTGTTATTCCTGCAACGACAGTAATGAATTCTCTAGTAAAATTTTTGAAAGGAATGTGTTTCAAACTACAAATCATTAATAGCCTGAAAAGCAACTTTGACGTGTCTTTTATTCTGTATAACTTCAAAGCCATCGGATGTTACTGATCATTTTCTTATTAGTTCAGTAAAGAAACCATGTTAGTATTTGTTACATTCTTTAAGATCATGATACTTGTATGTGTACGCGTAAAACTCACCTATAATAAATATAACCTTTAATGACAAATGTTTTGAATTATGCATATTACAAAAAGTTTAGGTTAAGGTAACTTTAAGCAATGGCAAAATATTTTATATAATATACCCGTGCAAAATTGCGATAATATAGAGTCGCTTGTAAGTAAAATTATGAAGATAGAAGGTCAAAGTGGTTGTTAACAACTTATATTCGTGATTAGCTAATAATCCATGTGGCAAGTTTAATTACACTTTTGAGACCTTTTCGCATATAAAAAAATCATCATCTTAATAAATGATTATACAAATGTATATTTTAGTGTCACATAGCTATGAAGTATAAGTAAAAGAGTATATAAATGAAAAAAAACTCTAATGTTCAAGAAATTATATGGAGATGACTAAAAATGTATTATTTTAGTACATATTTATATCATAGACTTAGCACTTTGGACATTTGCCATCAAAAAACTCATGCACATATTCACATAAAAAATAGTTTTTTTGCTTTTACGGATTACTTTGGTGGAAATTTCAGGAGGCGTTGTGGTTGGTTATTGAAACGCCCAAACTCGAGCAATTGTTTTTAAAGAAAGTTTTTGATATTGACCCTTGTTACTCCCTAGGTAACCTTATAAAATTTTGATAAGAACTAGACTCTTAAATATTTTTAAATTAAAGTAGACTCAAAGAGCTTTCCAACGATAGATGGCACAATCTCTAACAAGCCACAAATTGTTTTATACAAAATAAACAAGAATGAACAAAACCGGAAAATCTCTGTGAGGCCTTTAGCCGCCGGCTAAAGCCCTTATGAAGCCTCTAGCCGCCATCCCCAGCCGTCGGCTAAGTGCCTCAAACTTGCACTTTCTCTTGAACTTCATTTTTTGTTGCATTTTCCGGAAATCATACAAGCCCATATCGAAATGACATGCAATTTCACAGAACTATTTTAAATACATTATTACATTTATTAATCAGCGGAACTTGGGTCGCCTGGCTGCATTTAATGTGTGTTGGGTCGACCCGCCAGAAACCACTATTCTCGCCTGAAACTGCCACTCTTGCCTGAAAACCCGGCAAACCTGGTTGAAACCCAAACCCGTTATTAATGGGAAGTTATAATGTCTTCTCTCTCACTCTCTGAGTCATGATTTTACCGTGTGAGTCATGGTCTCACTCACAATGCATGAATGCCACCTGGATTCCACATTCTTTCTTGAAAATATATAACGTAATGGATTTGTTCATCTCAGATCTATTAGATCTCTCTCTCTCTCTCTCTCTCTTTCTTTCTTTCTAATTTCATCTCAGGTCTATTAGATCATTTAATGGCGGTTTGCTGCCTTTTATAATAATTTATACTATATCACCATGATGCCGTCGACCTCTTCGTTGCCGCTGTTCATGGTGGGTGGCGTTGGTGGTCGGTAGGTGACGTTGGTGACCTTAGATGGGTTCGCAGGTGGCGTCGGTGGCTTTATATGGTTGGTTTGTTTTGTTGGGGATTTACATTTGTTGGCTTTGATTGTAATCGATGGATATGTGTCTAACTGAGTTACAATCTCTAAAGGATCGAAAGGTATATTGTTTTCAGTTAATAGGGTAAATTATTTCTGTTTCATTTTGTGAAAATTTAATTTTGGGTTTGTTAGTTAGGGTAAATTATTGATGGTGTCATTTTACAGAGTTCCTGCTGTTTGTTAAGATTATATAATTTATATAATACGGGCGATGAGTGATTTGTGTGCCTTTGTTGTTTCATGTGTGATTTGTGTGCCTTTGTTGTTTCAGTAAACATGGTGTATCGAAACCCGTATCTTGGCGGGGCGACCACTTGGTTGCAGCCATGGCAGGTTTTTGGTGTCGCTTTCATACTTGCAGACCTGAGCCTCTTTATAAGAGGTTTAAGTTAGTCTCATTCACAAAGAATGATTTTTTAACTTATGGGCTTATTATAACTTGAGAATGAAAAATGATCTCATAGATCATGAGTCCTTTATAAGCTGTGTTCAAATGTGTATAAACTGAGCCCGAAAATGTATAAACTTGAGATTATCCGCATCTTGGCGGGGCAAGTTACTAACTTTGCACCCATGATGTATTAATCCTCTTTTTTCGGTTGTTTATAAATCGGAGCCTTTAATGCTATTGTTGAGATTGTTGTCGTATCTGCCAACTTTAGTTAAAATGGTAGAGGTTTTGCCTCTATAGGAACTTTTGTGTGTGGGTGACTTTGAGGTGGATCACATTTTTGATACCACGTGTGCGAGTAATGCATTATTGAAGCATGTCGTATATCGGGCTTGAAACACGTGGTATAGCGGGCTTGGTGAGCTTTGGAATTCTAACGGCGTACCGGGCTTTTGTTAAAGATATGAATACAAAAGTATTTAACAACTGCGGTCATAAGTTGTGTATAGGCAGTCGTTGCGTTTTGTTTGGTTGTGATGATTCTTCGAGTATGATGTGTTGGGTCGACCCGCCGGAAACCACTATTCCCGCCTGAAACTGCCACTCTTGCCTGAAAACCTAGCAAACCCGGTTGAAAATTATTTGTGTGCCTTTGTGATTTGTGTGCCTTTGTTGTTTCGGTAAACGTGCTGTATCGAAACCCGTATCTTGGCGGGGCAACCACTTGGTTGCAGCCATGGCGGGTTTTCGGTGTCGCTTTCATACTTGCAGAGTCTCATTCACAAAGAATGATTTTTTAACTTATGGGCTTATTATAACTTGAGAATGAAAAATGATCTCATAAATCATGAGTCCTTTATAAGCTGTGTTCAAATGTGTATAAACTCAAGGGTAAATTGTGGATGTTGCATTGTTTGAGGATTTAATTTTGGTTTTTTTTGGGTAAATGTATACTGTTATTATTGGGATATGTCCATATCATAAATAAATATACGGCATAAAATATGTGAGCCTATGGGGGCACACACGTATACACAGAGGATACATTTATTAATTTAATTAATATATTTATTGTATATTAATTATATTAATATACTTCACGAAATATTAAACGGTCTTTAATTATTACGTTAGACGTTAGATTTAATTAATAGATATTACCAAGTGAGAGACTTGTTAGTACGAAAACCAAACCCGTGAGGTGTTGGTTGTGACCGGTCGAATTTAGGATTGTTTAACTTCTTAACAAAAGTTACTAATTTCTCAAAGTCACTTTCATCAGATTAGGTGCCTTTTAGAAGCAAAAGCGCTTTTGCGACTTAAATCTTTTGAAAAAAGTAGCAAGAACCGGGTTTCAAAAAAGGCCGTTTTATTCGATTTGTGTTTAATGAAGTGGGAATTGATTGTTTTCTTTTTGTTTTCGAAATGTGGTTTAGTTGAAGGCAAACTGTTGGCTGACAAGTTTTTTTGTATGTTTGTTTTTTTAGGCAGTGGTGAAGTGAAGGAGGAAAAAGAGACCCATGTGCAGGCTTAATAAGCTTGCAGCCATGACGGAATCCGTATGGGAGTTTGGCATGTATTCTGGATGATCAGGATAGCGCTGGGTTTATTTGCATTACCGGTTTATATACATGGTTTGTGCTCGCGTTTAGAAATATATCTTTTTTTCCAGCTGTTTGCTTATCCACGTCCCATTGTTCAAAAAAAGGCACGAAGTTTGAAAGGGTTATTTACATTGTAGCATGGCATTACCAGTTTAAAAAAGATAATGCCTATTATGGCAGGTTGCGCTGAGTCTGAACGGCTTTCATAAAAATGAGACCATTTGTATCTTGGCGCGCCGGCCTATTATGGTCGCAGCCATCGCGGACATGTCTTCTTTAATCGGCTGTTAGTCTATCTGAATTGTTCGTTTATGCATATTGTTGGCTGATTCTGGGCTAATGGAAGTTGTAGCCATGGTGGATGTATCCGCTTTATTCGACTGTTGACCCGTCTGAGCCTTATATTGACGCTTCTTGTAGCGTGGTTTGCTGATGCTTACAGCATGTATCGCTGAGGTTTGCAACGCGCTTTATTTATGCTTGGCTGATGCTTGCTACATTGATGCATGTTTCGTTGGCGCTTGCTTTCTTGATGCTTGCATTGCTGATACTTGATCTGCTGATGTGTGCCTTGGTTCAAGAGAGTAAGTAGATATGTTACTGATAATCAGACAGCGAGAGGGGATAGTGTCGAACTCCTTATGAATGTATCTATAACCTCTGGGCATACATTGTGTATAGGCTGTGATTGTGTTTCCCTAGGCTGTGATGATCCTTTGACTATGTTGTGTGGCCGCGGAAATTAGAAGGATGGCAAGTGCGAGAATCGCTCGCCTCAGCAACCTCCACTAGCGAAGCCGCGACATTAATTAATCTGAGCCAATTTTATCACGGATTTGTTGAACAAGAAACATAGACCGTCTAATTTTATAGGGCTAGGTGAGGTCGCCATCTCAACTTCGGAGTCTGCAATCGAATTGATCAAATACTTCCAAGCTTTCAGAAACGAAAGTTAAGCAACTTAAACCTTTCGATTAGTTATTCTGTTTTCACTACGCTTTTTTTCACCGTATCAAGAGGGCGTTCAAGAAAATGTTTTATGTAGTAGTGGCAATGTTTGAAATATTCCTTCACTTAGCACCAAAAATTATGTTATTAAAATGTTTTTAAAAGTTAGTTTAGTATGACGACACATGATTCACGTTTTATTGCATTATTGAATCAATCTAATGTTGTTAGTTGAGCATTTGCAGATACGAATACATGTGGGCTGAAATTGGTAGGGAAATGATCGATGAAGATAGAATAGTATAGGAACGCTACAAGGATTATTTTGACTCCAAAGTTGGGTCTGGAATGGGAGGTGAGTTGAAGTGGGCGGAATATTGGGTTAATCCAAGAAAGAAAACAAAATGGACCATCACTCTAATCAAGTTTATTACGTTCTCGATCATAAAACTGAAAGAATTCGTGATGTGTACACATTGGGTCGAATGTTGGGTCAGAGTCACTTCGGTACCACCTATTTCAGTACTGAGATTGCAACCAGGGTAGATTATGCATGCAAATCGATCTCGAAGAGGAAGTTGATTTCCAAAGAGGATTTGGAAGACGCCATGAAAGAGATTCTGTTATTGCACCATTTGGCACGACATAAGAATATGGTCACCATTAAGGGTGTATACGAGGATCCTTTGTATGTTCATATTGTCATGGAGCATTGCAATGGAGGTGAATTATTTGACAGGATCATTCACAGGGAGCAATATACTGAGAAAGGCTGCTGCGTTGCCAAAGACCATTATCGGTGTTGTTGAGGCATGCCACTCATTTGGTGTTATGCAGAGACTTAAAACCTAAAAATTTCTTAGTTGTTGACAGAGATGACTATTTCTCTCTTAAGGCATTTGATTTTAGAATCTCAGTATACTTTAGGCCAGGTAAAACTCAAATTACCACAGTATGAATGTTGCTAATTATATCCAGAGCTTAGCGTTAATATGTAACTAAATGTACTTTACATCCTACTGCGCGGTGTGCCTCCATTTTGGGCTGGTACGTAAGAATGCGATAGAATGTTTGATTTGTATTTGGAAGCAAATGGTTAGTTTCTATTCTAATTATTGTTTGTCTTTTTATAAGAAAATTATGGCGTTTGGTGTTTAAAATTCGACTATTGAGTGTTACAAAATAATTTTAATACCTTTTTGAGCTTTTATATAAAGATTTTCCGTGAGTGTAGCTTAATTTGTGTATGGTTGAATTAGGTGTTGTGTTTTGAAGTCCGGGTATGATGTGAAGGTGTTGGTGGATACGTATGATGTGGACTGCGTTTATGGGTTCAGGTGTCTGCTTTGGATAATCAAATACAAAGTCCTGTTACAGTCTCTTCTTTACATCTATTCCATGAAAGCTTATACGTATTGCTTAAATGAAATTGCAGGGTAGGCCATTACTAACTTGAGCTATGTAAGATGGAAATTTCGACCAAATTGTCGACTCATGTTTACCACGAGACTACAACCAAAGTTAGATAGCCAGAATGGTATCATGTGCAGCAGTATGTTTCCGACGCGCGCTCGCCACAGGCCCAAGATGAGCCAAGTCGTCCGAGCCTTAGAAGGCTATGTCTCCCTATCTGATCTAGACACAGGCATCAAGCCATGACATAGCTCAGCCTACAACGTTAGCTCAGACTATGACACAGCTCAATACAATGTAAACATGGCCAAGTTCATGAAACCTGCTGGCATATATGTGCTTAGGTATACTTCTTATGTTTTTTTTTCTTTAGTTATCTCTTATACTCAACTGTGATCTTTTGAATATGTGCTATCATTCTAGGATTCAAGTTTATTGATAAAAAATTAGGAGGTTGGAACAAACCTCATTTGACCTTTTAAAGATATGAACTTTTAATTCGGCTCACTTACTTTTCACTTTAAGTGCAAAAAAGACGTTTGTCGAGCAGAAAATCATGCTACAGATTACATGCAAGAAATAATATTGTAACAACAAGTGGCTTTATGTTTTTGGCAACTTCGGTTCGGTTACATATTCGATTTTTTAATTTTATTTAAGGTGGTGTTTGTTTTAGTGTGTTTACCAAGCTTATGAGTTTATGTATATTTGGAAAATATCCAAAGCCCACTTTTTCAGTGTATGCGCTTATCAAGATCAGCTTATTACAGAATCATTAGCTCAACTTGATACGCTCATAAGCAAAAAAAGGGTCCAGCAGCTATTTTAATACATTTAGGATAAAGAAGTTTCATGAGCTTTGTACTCTGATGAGGCTTATGAGCTTTTGGCTTATTTTAGTCCATATCCGAGCGCCTCTTCCTAATAAATGTATAAGCTGAAAAAAGGGCTCATGAGCTTTTTTAGATTCAAATAAGCCCACAGGCCTACAAAATAAGCTAAACCAAACGCCCCCTTAGTTACTTATCTTAATGAACAATTAGTATTGCTTCTCTGTGTTGCGTGCTTGCATCTTATGTGGCTTATGTGAAATAAAATGACTCGAAATGTACATGTTTACCGATGTTTTTTCCATTCATTAGTGTCGGCTAATTTTCGTATTCTTCATATGTATTCAGGTGGTTTGTGCAGCTTTGATGGGATGGCCAATTGTTGGAACTTTTGGTGGCAAAATAGCCAATAGCACTTGGTGAAGATCAACCAAGCAAAGCGTTCATCCTTAGTTTACGGCTAAATGAGGGTGCTTTAATTAAAAGATGCATCATTGCTATTCCTTTTGTAGACATAAGGTCTGTCGTTGACTTTGTCCCTTTTAAATATCTTAAATAGATTGATTCAAGCTTTTGCAAGTAGCCCAAATTTGTTTTGTTAACCGGCTGCCGTTTAACTACAGGGGTATACACTTGAGGATGAAACAGGATTACCAATTAAAGGCGATGTGGACCGCACATGTTTCTTCTGTAGCAGCTGCAGCCGATTGAAGAGGTTCAAAGTCAACTTTGTGCGCCCAATCGAATGACATCTGAATATACTGCATTATCTGCGTATGCTGTCAAAACCTGTTGTCTTTTTGGAGGGTTGAAAGTTGAAACACTGAGTTTCGTCAAGTGTTGTGGCCGGTTAAGCTTGCAAATGGAGAGTGAAGGTTTAATCAAAATGCGGTATATACTTAAACTCCCGTTTGTTTAATTTTTTAATAAGCTGTTATGTGAAATGGATTGTGATAAGTTTTTTATTTGGTTAGTAAAGGTTTGTTTTTTGTTTTATAAAATTTATAAGTTAGAACGGAGAAGGGTCAATGTTTAGGATGTCATGGAAAATTGAGTTTCTTTGGATTATGATGTATGTGGTCTAACTGTATTCTCGTGGTCATTTATGAACTTTTCCGGGCCGGCTTACCACTAGCCACATTGAAGATCGTTATATGATATATAAGTTGTTATGTGAAAGGGTTGTGATTTGTTTTTTAGTTAAGTTAATAAAGACTTGGTTTTTTTCTTTATTTGTTTCGTTTGTAGTCTTAAGAAAGCTTTTTATAAATTGCGGGATGATCTTAGAAAGGTATGTATATCATACACTCTGCAGTGGTATTTTGCTTTACACTAATTACTCACAAAAGACACCTGTGGCAGTAGTTTTGTGTTGTGTTAGTACAAACTTTAATTTACTCATTCATGGAGGTTTCTAAATTTTCTGAGTGGAGCTTAAGCTTGCAAATGTAAAGTTACCCACCTGTTTCACCAGTAATAGTGTAGAAAAGCATGCCAATTAACAGGTAGAAGCTCTGCAAACAACACATATAAACTTTTAAAAAAAGCACACCAAACAGACCCTTTAAGTATTTAGAATAAGTACTCTAAATAAAGAAAGACCACCTGATCCATCATGATTTGCTAAATCATTGGTACAATAGTAGGTTCATGTTAATGGGTCAAGATAGGTTTATGTAATCAACATTTATTTTATGCAACTTATAAATAACAAATCATCTAATATATATGTTGGAAGCTGCAGCGAGTACATTCAACACTGTTGTGGCCACCGAACACGTGTGATCAAGCCGTGATGAATCATGAAACCCAAGGTGAACAGGAGTCTTTGAACTGTTTTACTATCGCGGTGTGCTTATGTGATTTAATATCTTTATGTTTGCCTTCTCTATCGACATGCTGCTTTAACAACGTTTTACATTGACTTGGGTGATTGTACTTGGAAGACAGCAGTCCTATGAAGGAAGTTAAAACAGATTCTGGTCCAGTACCATTATATGCATTTGATTTGGTGCACAGATTCTGGTCCTGTACCATTATACCCCGCGCTCCGTAGCGAAGCGCGGGTACCAAACCTTGTTCATCTAAAAAAATTAATAGCTAAGATTAAAAGCATTTAATTATTTCCCTTATTATTTAAAACTTAAATATCTCTTCAACCGTTATTCGTTAAGCGAAAAAAATATACCATCACGACGAGCATTTAATTATCTTTCTATAGATATCTACTTTGATATACTTTCGACAATTTTTTTTTTGTTTTTTACGTTCTTTTTTCGTTGTTGAAACTTATCTGAAAATATCATATGTGATCAAACACTAATTTGAATATTAGCATAAAATCACATGTGATTTAACACTAACATCGAATTATATGTGATTGCATTGAAATTACATATCATATATGATTTAATACTAATATCATATATGATTTTAGCATATGTGATTTATCAATAATATCATATGTGATTTAACACTAATATCACATGTGATTTTATTAGTGTTTAATCACATGTGATTTCTCATGCAAGTTTCAACAACGAAAAAAACAAAAAAACATAAAAAAACGTGAAAAAACGTGAAAAACAAAAAAAAATTGTCGAAAGTATATCACAGTGGATATTTATAAAAAGATAATTAAATGATCGTCATGATGGTATATTTTTTTGGCTTAACGATTTAAGAGATATTTAAGTTTTAAAAAAAGGATGAAAATGGGTTTTAGGTTTCATCTCATCCTTTGGTGTAAGATGAAAATGGAGGGTGAGGATTGGTCGTTTGGTATCCAAATGAACTTAAATCAAAGTTTAAGGGTATTTGTTTATTTTTTAAACATATTAAAAAGCACAAAAACTTATAAGTTTAAACTTAACTCTATACATATTATTTAGGATTGAACTATTAAAGTTTATTAATTATCCTCGATTTTTTTAAAGTTTTTTAAAATTTTGTTTTATGTGTTTTTTTCTTTCATCAAATTTTTCCATAAAATTTATCAAAGTTTAACCATTCTTTAAAATTTTGACTTTCATTTAACCGAATGTTTGATTTTGCCACGTGTCAAAATAAAGCAATATGATTTTCTTAATTTTTTTCACAATAAAATTATGTGAGCAAAATACTTAACTAAATTATGAAATTCTTTTATTATATAAAAGATACTAGTTGCAAAGCCCGCCCGATGTGTGGGAACTAGAAGGAGGGTTGAATAGTTTTTACCGTTTTAAATTAAAACTTAGATTGTCGACTTATGTAAACTCAAGGGATATACATAAGTGTATATGATAGTGATGCAATAAGTAAGTAACTAATCTACGAAATATAAACAAGTAAAGATAAGAAAGATCAAACCGATGACATAATGATTTATAGTGTTTCGGCTACGAAGCTCCTCTTCACCTATCCACTCCACAATGTACCATACTTGAGAGTTATCTTTCACTATGTATAATACAAGCTCCCTTTTGGCGTAGAAAAACCGTACAAATTATTTATAGTTTTGTGATTGTCGCTTACCACTTTTTCCCATGATTAGTATAACTAGTTTATAATTAATCATGTGTTAACTTAAATCATTTGATTAGAAAAGGTTTATGCAAATGATAATATTTTTCTTTGATCATTAACTATGTTTAATAATGCCATATTCATACCTTAAGTGATTTGTCGTCGTCAAGTAAACTTTCGACTAAATAACTTGTTTACGTAAACTTTTACGTAGTATGACATTATATTTGTTATTATCAAAACATGAAGATCATTAAATATAAATATCGTTTTTGCGCGAATATTTGTATTAACAATCTCCCCCTTTTTGATGATGACAAAATATAAACTCATGCTTATTTAAAAGTTACTAAATAAGTATTTAGTAGATGAGTTTACATATCTTCTCCCCTTTTTTGTCGAAGCAAAAAGTGTTGTAGAGGCGGTCCTTGCAAGTCTTGTTTTTGACGAATGCTAAGTCACTTGGTTACGAATGCAAAGTAAAAAAAATAACGACAAAGTTGCAAGTGCTCCCCCTTGGTGTATACTCCCCCTTGCTTGGGGCACCAAGTAATCGAGCTATGGATGCGTGCTACAAAACAAAGTTAGTAGACAAGCAAATATATATATGACAATCACAAATGCACACATATATATTTTATGCAATAAACATCCATCATCAACACAACAAAAGAAAATAATGTTAAATCCATTATAAGGGATAAAACATAAAATTTGGCATTAAAGCCATTACATGATAAGCTTAAACTAGAAAATTAAAGAAAACAATTAAAAATCCTAAATCTTGAGATAAAATCTTGTCTTCCTTATAATCCAAAGGGTTTGGGGTATCATAAGAGTGGTTTTAGTGCGGAAGGTATTGTGGGTTTGAAGATCCAAGATGATGTTGGATGTAGGAGCAAATGAAGTGAACACCTTCTTGTAGACTTTGAAGTTGATTGACTTTGTTGGTGCAACATCTACATATGTGTAGATGAGGATTGTGATTGGTGATTGGGATTAAATGATCAAACTTATTGTAAAGAGAGGGTGTTTCATTTTGTGGAGTGTGTTCTTGAATGTATTCAAACATGAGATTCATTTCATGTAATAGTAATCCAATTTCATGTTGGGAGTTACTACAACATTGACATGTCATGAGGTAAAAATGAGCTTGTCTTGATTCTAAGACTTCGGGTGGAGTGATATGTGGATCAATGATTTGTTTTGAGTTTTGAGAGATGTTCTTGGATGATTTTCCTTTTGCTTGTAGGTGTGGAATCATTTAAGGAAGTAGATATTTCATTTTTGGGTATTAAAGTTGTAAAAGTGTGTCTTATAAAAGACATGGGGTGTATGCTTTGGCATGAATGTTCTTAGATTATATGATGATATAAGGGTGTAGTGTGTGCTTTTGTAGAGATGGATTTTGATGGAGATTTAGGTGGTGAGGGAATTCTTTTCTAGTGAGGGTGGTGTAAGGAGTTTCTTTAATTTGGTTTGTTTCTTCACTTAAGGAAGTGAGATTGAATAGTTTGATACTTGACACTCATTTTTTGCGGTTTTTTTTCTTTTAAAGTTTGTTGAATTTGTTTTGGAATTAATTAGTCATGGGTTATGAACTGAGCAAGGTTTGTATATGAGAAATGTGGTGATAATGTTAAAGAAAATGGTGTTTGAGGGTGATGAAGAGTGGTGATATGAATTGTATAATGGTTCTTGGATTATATGGAGAACATGTTATATCCTAAGGTTTAAGATCCCACATAGTATCATATAGCATGGTTATAAGATAAAGTAGAAAAGGTTAAAAATCAAGAAATTTCGAATTTTGGCGCCTGGCCTGGAGATCCACGGATCTACCAAAACAACAGACAGATCTACCATATAGTGGATCCGTGGGTCGCAAACTTCAACAAAAACGACCAGAACGTCATTTCTCACCTAAAAAAATTTAACGACATCATAATTGCAAGATTACTTTCATATAACAATTAATATCCATTAGTTAACGCAGACAATACTTAACATAATCTAATCAATTGCACATTATCCTTATTTATTTTAACACATTACTTAATTTAAACGTAGTTAAGATTTTAGGGCTTCCTATTACATATTCGTTATGAGTTACCATTGAGAATAATCATGATCATGATGATCATGCAAAGCGCAACGATAATCTTCAATGATTTCGTCATTGGAAGAGAATTTGCTCATCATGTCCATTGAGGGATTGATAGAGATGAAGTGTTTACTTTTCAGAGAGAAGCGAGTGGTTTTAAATATTTCGAGTAGCTTTGATAGAAGGATACCGTAAGGTAATGGCTCATTTGGAGAGTTTTTGGAGTGTAGCATTTGTTTTGCTATGAAATACGCTAGATTGAATGGAGTGGAGGTGGTGATACAATAAAGCATGTATGCTTCACAAGCGAATAATTGTATTTTAGGTTCATTGGTACAAATGATGTTTTCTCTAATAACAATTTCCGTGGTTTAAAGATAAGGACACAATTCATCAGTGTAGAGGGTATTTGGGTCATATGTGTCGTAATTTTCTCTATTGATTATTTTCTTGGTTATGTTGAATATGATTGAAGTGGGATGATCTAGTTTTGTAAAGAATGGATCATTTGTTTGTGTGTTATTATGATTTAGGATGGATGTGAGTGACCATTCATTGTTATAGAAAGAGTGTCCTACGTTGGGAAGATCTAGAAGGAATCCGAATTCTTTTAAAGTAAAAAGAAATCTTTTTTCATAGATATTGAAGGAGACAAACCACTCATTGTTCAATTTATAGAGTTGAACTGAGTCATCACTAAGGTCATTATAGAAGGATGGGTCAATGGTTCTCCCTTCATAAACATATCTACTTTCTAAGGCCCTATAGATATCCCTAAGTAAATTGGACATGTTGGGATCATTGTAGATTTTTGGAGCATAAGAACGGTTTTTCTTGTAGTCTTGTTGGTATTCGCTTGGCATTTTGGTACCTAAGTGATGTATAGTGATTTCAATGAGAAATTATGATGATGACTCTATAAGTGAAAAATGTAATGTAAGTGTGTCTATATGAGCTTGATGTGGGTGTGCGGTTTGCTTGACTCTAACAAAATGAAAATAGTGATAGTAATAATAATAAGCAAACCTTGATGCACAACCTATGTTTGATATTTCTCAAGATGAATGGAATGAAAAATGCTTATGAATTAAGCATCTTGTATATACACTCATGAGATAAAAAAAATGTTTTTGCGTTGTATTAACAATGTAGTTAAAACAACCCTTGTTTTGAAAAGATCCTAGGAGTGAAAATCATAACTTGGGTTTTTGTCAAAAATCAATTATTGGCGAATCGCTTCAATTATGCTTTTTGAGTGTTATAGTAGTTATACATTGTTATATAGTAGTTCTAATTACATGAAAATAACAAGAAAATTGAAAACCCAAAATTATATGATTTGATCAAAATCAAAACCCTATATATGAAATTAGATAGAAAATAAGATGAAATCACTTACAATAGTTGTTATAGATTAATGATTTGTTGATGATTTTGTAGATTAGTTGCTCCAATTTCCGATTAGAGTTATGTTTGTCTGAGGGGTTTGCTATTTGAGTTCGTAAGTGTGTTTGTTTAATGTTTGTTATGGTCCCAATTTGTTTAAAATCAGTTATTTACCCATGATTTGTGACACACGGATCCACTTAAATAACGCACAGATCTCCTTATGGTAGATCTGTGGTCTGCAAGTGTCCATAAAAACGGACAGAGTTTATTTTTAG
>BQNB010084456.1:11943-28748 GCA_026074375.1 Tanacetum coccineum | reverse complement strand
TATTTTCTTCTTCGTCCCCATAACCGCTATACTCTTCATTCTTCGAAAAAACCAAGTCGAGACGATTAGTTTTACAAGAGACAAATTTGAAGGGTCGAGAAACAGATATCTCATCAGACTCGCGGTCAAGACACTTCCTTTTTACCTTTATCAGCAGACATCAGACTCGCGGTGCAAGATCACTTGACGGATTTGACGACTTACGTGGAAGGTGTTGTTCTTGGTGTCACGCCTGATAGGTGGTATTGGACGCTTGATGGTTCGGGTGAGTTCTCGGTAGCTTCGGCTAGAAAGGTTATTGATGATAACAGGTTTCCGGAAGTGTCTACTCAAACTCGATGGATAAAAGCGGTGCCAATCAAGGTTAACATTCATGCGTGGAAGGTGAGAATGGATTGTTTGCCTACCCGTCTTAATATATCCCGGAGAGGTATAGATATTCCGTCTATTCTTTGTCCCGTTTGTGGTAGCGTCACGGAATCGTCAAGTCATTTATTTTTTGATTGCCTTGTTGCGAAAGATAATTTTCGCAAGATTTGCCGTTGGTGGGAGGTGGATTTCATGGAAGTGCATACGTTCGATGAATGGGTTTCTTGGATCGTAAATCTTCGGATTCCTATCAAGCATAAAATGTTGTTAGAAGGGGTGTGTTTTGGTGACTAATTTGGGCTTATCGTAATAAGTGTGTCTTTGGTGTGGTTTCTCCTTCTAAGGCGGTTATTTTTGATGATGTTGTGTCGTATTCTTTTTATTGGAGTCGGTTTAGATGTAATGTGTCGTTTAGTTGGGTTGATTGGCTAAAAAATCCTCATCTTGTAACTTTGTAATTCTTCTAGCTTCTTGCTAGTTTTTTAATAAAGGGCTGTTAAAAAAAATGGTAGAATGTCCAAATAGAGACATCACCTCACCAACTTGCAATAAAAGTATATATAAACAATATACAATAACGGTGACAATGACCCAATCAAGACGTTGTCCCACCATTATATTCACAAAAGGAAATAAATAACATACACGTAAAGTAGAATAATCGCAATGCGAAAAAATCCTGGACAAGGCATATATTTAACAACTCTTGGGCTCAAACACATATGAGTGACCTATATTTGGATTCGGCAAATATGGACACCAAAACCATATGTAGACTTGTCTTTTGTGGTTTCGTAGAACAACTTAACGGTAGAGATCGTACTACAATATTGATGCTATTAGCTTATGTCATGCGTGGTCTTGGGTGACTAAATAATTACTCCTATTGTTTTTAAAAACGTTAAATAAATGTATGTGTGTGGAGTTTATCTTTAGTATGTCTGATCTTAGTTACATTGCATGTGCCTAAAGAAATCTAGAAAAATCTCATCTTTGTATTGGTCACATTGTGTGTCGTTGGTTTTGAAAATTACTATTAGTAATGCTTTATGAATTTGATAGTTGCTAAGTACTAACACTTACAATTATTATATCATCTTTGGTTTCGTTGTTGGATCAAATTCTCACATAAAAGCGAACTTGTGGCTATAAGGTATTCTATCAACTATAACAGGTTACTCCACTAGCTATTCAATAACTTCATATCTACTCAAAATTTTACAAGTAGAAGATACACTCAACTCACTAAAGTTCACACAGACTACGTTTACACTCCGCCTATATGAACTTCATGGCTTGATGATATTACCCTTATTATATGATGTAAAGAAGTTCAAGAAGTCTTTAACAACCACTTGCAAATGAACTAGAAAGTTAAAATGGAACATGTAGTATCTCACATGAACTAAAATTTGAAATCATATAAGTACAATGCATCTATCTTACACCTCAACTATGTTGCACGAGCAAGATAAGGCCATATCAAATTTGGAAAATATTCTTTTGGAATCAAATCTTAACACAATATTTGATTATCAAATGGCACAAGCCTTATCGACTAAGTATTAACTTGGAACTATACTTGTTCTTCTATAAAAAGAATGGTTTGGTCATTTCATCAAGGCAGCTTGGTTCACACCTAGCTTACAACTCTACTCATATATCTCTATTATAATATTGTATATTAATATAGGATGGGTGTATATAATCTGACTTGATCGTCAGAGGGGGTTCCCCCGGGCTCGGCCTGGGGACCTCTCTAACGAGTTTTTTATGTCTTTTCAGCCCTGCTCACCGAAGACCCAAAAGTCAAGCACTGGTTACCGAAGACCCAAAAGTCCAGGTTAGTGTTAAGCAGACGACCAACTCAGCACCTTGACTACAAATTAAACCCATAAGTGTTGCATTAAGTGTCACACCAGAACTGCAAGTTCTCAAATATAATAATCTTCCGTTATACATCATCGCTTTGTGCGAATATTTGTATATAAATATATTAAAGTTTATATATGTGTTTGTATATTGAGAATTTTTACTTTGTTTGACCCAAAATAGCGTGGAAAACAGTATTATTAGCCCACTTGTAATATTTAACAAGTGACTCTGTAGTTGTTTTTTTTCTTTTTTTTTAATCAGAACTTCATAGCAGGGCCCGTCTAATGGATTTCGGTGGCCCTGTGCCATGATTATACGGAGACCTCACTAAATGCAAAAAATAAACGTATAAATAAAAATATCCATTGATGATACGTAAAAAATATTACTAATATTCCAAAAAAATTGAAACAAGGATACTAAAAGAAACATTTAACCGAGTTACAAGTTGTGAATAATAAGTTGTGAAACGTTACCTGATCGAGGGGTCGCTTGATAGAAAAAGTATGAGGAATTTAAAATAATGGGATGATATAGAGAATCAATACTAAAAAAATATAGCCGCACCTCCGTAACAGTCTTTACCACCGATTCTCCAAAGTCGAAACTGCTTAGAGCAGTTTTTTTTTCTATTTATCTAATGAAATAACTTTTGGACTTTTTATGTATATATACTATTTGATATTGGGCCTCACCGATTAAAAAAATACATACATATAAGTATGTATTGCATTGGGCCTCACTGAGTCTCCATTTTTTGTTCTATTATTGCATTGTTTAGTAAATGAACTTTGTGGGTATGTTCTCTGGAAACCCTCATTTTTTTTTTTTTAAGTTTAGTCCAACATCCAGCCCAACTTTTTTTTTGGGCTCTACTTTGGCCCGGCCCAAGTAGTTTTTTTTTTTTTTAGTTTAGACCCCCACTTCTTTCGCTAAAAATAAGAAGGAAAAAAAAATTACGAGACGTGCTTTTATTTTTAACTATTTACAACTTTCTAGCGGCCTGGGTCAAAAAAAAAATGTTATGAGACCGAAAAAATAAATCCGCACAAAATACAATAAGAAAGAACATCCAGGCCAACTTTTTTTTTGGGCTCTACTTTGGCCCGGCCCAAGTAGTTTTTTTTTTTTTTTTTAGTTCGAGTTCGTTAAGAGATTATCTATACAATTTATTTGGAACCACTTTGGAAATGTTTAGACTCGAAGGAAAAGAAGAAAACCGTGAAAAATGCCATCGAAAATTCAAAAGACGCCGGAGAATGTGGCTGAGTGTAGCTGATAAAGAAGATGAAGTTTAGAAGCTAGTACTATTTTTTTTTTAATAAATATGACAAGTGGGTGGTGGAGTAGTGAATGTACAGTAAACTAGTAAAGTAACAAAAGGAGTAGGGCCAGTGGTACATATGTAAAAAGTTAGTACAGTTGATGTATTTTTCATGTTTTTTTCACAACTTTTCATATGACATGTTTTATGTTGTTCTTTCTCTTGTTTCTATGAAACGTTTCGTTTGTGTATAGCAGTTGATTACATAAATGAATTGCTTTCATTGAAATTGTGCTTTGATTACTTGTACTATCAACTATGTATTATATAAAAACGTATTAATGTATATCCGGAACCAATGTATCAACCGGTTAATTTTATGTTACTAACGGATAAAAAAAATTCGAGCCCCCTAATACTAATTCCTGACTCCGTCCCTGAATAGCCGGCCATGCTTCATAGTTTAATGTTAAAATAATTCGTGTATTATTTTAAGCTTTTATTATTTAGTTCGCGGATCACGAGATTAAAAGATAGACCACATGTGACATGTGGTTTTCATTTTTAAAGAAAATTACAATTTGCATATGGCTTGCAAAAAACAATAGAAATACAGGTTGGCAAAAATAAAAAATAAAATATTCTCTCAAGATTATGTATATAGCAGAATACGGAAAAATTAATTAAGTGGCTCACGTTAACCTACGACAATTTTTTAATCCTTCAGCAATGTATAATAATAAAAAAAATAGTTACAAAATACGAAAATCTCAATGGTCAATCTTTCCTACACGTTCTTCTTTTTTTTAAAAATATATCTTAACTTGTTTGTGACTCGTTAAATTATAAATATATATAAAAGAGCAGTATGCTTATAAACAGTGCTCAGAGAATAAAATATTCTCTCACGCATGTATTTCGAGAATTTTTTTATATATTTTCAAAACGCACCATGAACTGTAACATATTTATGAATTTTTTTATATAACAAACTGTATTTATTAAATATGGAGCACATATCTACCAATTTATTCGGGAAAAAATGTCATTAAAAAGATCGCCGAATTACGAACAAAACGAGTCTAATATTGCACCGCTTCTGACATGCGTACGATTTTATAAAAAAAGTTGAAGTTTAATTTATATATTTAAACCGAATTCTAAAACGCACCATGAACTTTAACCTATTTACGTTTTTCTTTCATATTTTTTAAAACTCAATTTTCAAAGCGCACCCTCAACTTTCATCTACTTACGACTTTTCAATAAAATAAACTTTATTCGTCAATTACGGAGCGCATATCTATCTCTAATCTATCCATACGGAAAAAAAAAAATTTCAGCCTGGAAAAGATTCGCCGAATTGCGAACAAAACGAGACTCGAAATGCGATGGGTTCTGACCTAGCGTACGATTTAATAAAAAATGATTGAAGTTTAAAATATATATTTTAAAATGTTAACGGAAATTAGTCTTTATGAGTTATCGTTTCGTTGCAAAGTGAGTCGCAATCGCTGAGAAAATGAGACTTTGGCGTTATCCAGTGCCCCTTTGAAAAAATACTTCCCGCCCGAAGCAGCAGCATCACCGCGATAACGCGCGGAGTGACACAACCTTGTTCATAAAAGATAATGTCTGGTAATTGTCTAAGGTCAATTTAGTTGAGAGCCAATATTACATACTATTAACACATTTTAGATTTAAAACGACGTAGTTATTGACCTGATGTGTATTATTTCATTTTAAAGCACTGTAGCACTGCCTACAGTGCTGGCCAAAAAAAACCACAAAAAATCTTAATTCCTAAAAATATTGGCTCCCCTGGCCCAATATGGAGGTTTTTTTTTATTTTATTTTAATAAAATTGTTGGCAACAAAATAAGGAGGAGAAAAAAATGTTACAAAAAGTACCGACGGATTTAGACACAAAAAAAATAAACCGCGGTAACATTTCCTGAATTGACTTAAATCATGTCATTTTACACACCATAGACCAAAAAAATAAATTCAGCAAAAAAATAAAATTAAAAAAAATGAGAAAAATTATACGCAATAACAAAAACCAAGAAATGCGACGCAACAACGCGTAAGAACCAAAAAAATACTACTAAACACTATACTAAATTAAAAACGGCCGGCGTTTTTAAACGCCTACCTTTCACTATTCATTTAAGATTAGCGAGCCCAAAAATTTGGCCAGGCTCCAATTATTTTTTATTTTTTTTATAAAATATTGTCAGCAACAAAATAAGGGAGGAAAAAAAAAATGTATAAAAGTATACCGGAGTGTATACAAGACAAAGCAATTCAGATCAAAAAATGAAGCCTGCGGTAACCTTTCCCAGAATAGACAATAAACAGTTGTCACATCATAAAGCCAAGAAAAAAAAATTCAGCAAAAAAAATAAAAAATAAAAAAAAGAGCCATAAAAACAACTACTAACACCATACTAGAAAAAGTAAAACCGTACTATTAATATGAGAACCACAAAATAAACTCCCACAAAATTAAAGAAAAAAAAAGACATTAATTGACACGCAACAACGCTCGAAAGAAAAAATTAAGAACACCCGCCCCCAGTAAACGTGCCCAAGAAAAAATTAAACTTACCACTATTAAACATAAAAAAAAAAACTGCGGGCGAAAAAACAAATTAAAAAAAAATAAATAAATAAAAAATAAAAAAATTAACGTTCCCGTAACAACCGCTAAAATTAAACTAACGCCCGCACAACGCGGCGGGTATCTTCTTGTTAGTATCTAAATAAACGAAACCTTCATTAAATGAGTTTCGAACTTGTTTTATGTATTTCAATACCTTGATAACGAATCAGAAATGAAACAAAAAAAATTAGATAGTGTTTGTTTTCTTAGAATTGACTCTTAACAACATCTTAATCTGACTTATTCAGACACGGTTAGACATTTAGGTCATTAAAACTGTTTGTTTTTTTATGTCATTCAGATGGCTGATAAGAGGCAAAACAGATTTAAAAGCGTTTTGTTTTTTTTTATCATAAGATGCATAAAACCTCTTATAGAACTAGATATAGAGGGGTTTTTGTTTTAAAAAAACACCATCTTTATATCTTTGTTTTATATTATTTTTCTTACTTTTTTTTTTAAAATTATTTTCTATCTTTGATTATGAAGTATTGTTTTGTTTTATTTTTGGTTTTTTTTTCATGTTTCTTGATTTTTTTATTTTTGTTTCACTTTTTCTTTTGTATTATAAAATATAAATTAGAAATCATATGCATAAGTTTTGTTAGATAAAGAGTGTATAAGATGATATGTGACAATTCATATTTTGTTCAAATTGAAGGGTTCGTTTCAAAACTCATATATCTCAATTCTAACGCGACTCATTTCGATAATCGTTTTATAAAGTTTAATTTAAACTTTGACACGTTTATTTTGTCAAATAAACATGAGATTTCATGTTTTGTTTAAAATATATTTAACTTTAACTAGATTATTTTATAAAATTTGTTTTTTATATTTAATAAAGATGATTTCTTGTACGAATGCAATCGTTTTATATTTAAATTATAAAAAATATAGTTTAACACGTTGTAATGGTTAAAATAACAATAGTAATAAAGGACTGATAATGAAGGAATAACTGATGGTTTCTTGTTACTGAATTGGAAAATAACAGGACATTACATAAGAAGATGATAAAGAAAAGTACTAGATAAGATAATGGAACAGAGACATTATCAGGGAGGAAGGAGGAAGTTCAGTTATGACATTCTTCACACTCCTCTCCAATCACCCCACGTCTTTTATTCCCTTAGCTTGAGAGGTGTAACCCTCATACGGTTACTCTTTCTTACTGGCCCATGTAACCCACTTGTATTAACCAACTTATTTTCCACGTCATTCCCTTGAGGCCTCTTAACTGATGAGCTTAATATAGCATTCCTCCCCTCATCGAAACAGACCTTGCCCTCAAGGTCGATATTAGGATAATGTTGTTGGAGTCGATTCCATGATTCCCATGTATGTTCTGCTCTTCCATCCCACTGCACAAGGACTTCAATGTCCCACTCATCTTTGACTTTCACTTTACGAGAATCCAGAATTTGAGTTGGATAAACCAACGGGCCTTCTGGAGTGGACAATAAAGGTAAAGGTATGTACTGAGCAGATGGTTCACCAACGCAAGGTTTAAGGAATGATACATGAAAAACTGGGTGTATACGAGATGTAGCAGGCAAGTCTAATTTATAGGCAACTGGACCAATCTGTTGAAGAACCTGAAATGGACCAAAATAGCACATGCCTAGTTTTTGATTCTGTTCCAGCTTCACAGATTGTTGACGATACGGTTGTAACTTAACAAAGACATAGTCGCCAATAGCAAACGAGAGTTCACGCCTTTTCTTATCAACATATTTCTTCATTCGGGCTTGTGCTCGACCAAGATTGATTTTCAGCTGAGCTAATAAAGCATCCCTTTTTTTTAGCTGCTCAATCACATCGTTAGGTGTATCGTCACAAAATGAGTTGGTAATGACTGAAGGGGGATCTCAACCATACACAACCTTGAATGGGGTGACACCAATGGAAGTCTGAAATGCAGTATTGTACCAGAATTCTGCCCATGGAAGAAAATCGATCCATGCTTTTGGGTTATCAAAAACAAAGCAACGTAAATACAATTCTAAGCACTTGTTTAATACTTCAGATTGGCCATCCGACTGTGGATGATACGCAGATGACATGTTGAGTGACGTGCCTTGTAACTTGAAGATATGAGACCAAAAAGAGCTAGTAAAAATCTTGTCTCTGTCTGATACAATTGACCGAGGGATCCCATGAAGTTTAACAATTGTCTGAACAAAGAGTGTTGCTACTTGTGGAGCAGTAAATCGTGCATGAAGAGGAGCAAAGTGAGCATATTTAGATAATCTATCTATGACAACCATTATTACAGTATACCCACGAGAATTTGGAAGACCCGTGATGAAATCCATTGCCACATCATCCCACACTTGATTGGGAATCAAAAGAGGGGACAACAATCCAGCGGGGTGAAGTTGTGATGTTTTAGCACGTTGGCAAATTTGACAAACAATCTAGCGGGGTGAAGTTGTGATGTTTTAGCACGTTGGCAAATTTGACAAGAACGGATATAATCACGAATATCGCGCCTCATTCCTGGCCAAAAGAAATAGGTGGCTATACGAGCATAGGTGCGTAGGAATCCAGCATGGCCACCAAGCGTAGAAGAATGAAATTCCACCAACAATTTGCTGATCAAGTCACAAGATTCTGGTGGTATAACCATGCGGTTTTTCCGATACAAAAACCCATTTTTAACATGATAGGAAGACATCGCTACATGATCCTTCTCAACTTGGTTAATTATTAAAGAAATTGAGCTCGAGGTTGCTAGAGCAGCCTGAATATCCTCAACAATGGTAGCTTGACTTGTTGATAAGGAAAAGTTAAAACATCTTGAGAGACCACCAACACCTCCATTTGATGTACCAGCTTTATACTCTATTCGAAAATTATAGCCAATTAGTTTTGGCAATAAAGCTTGTTGTTCAGGTGTTTGAATAGTCTTATCACTAATATGTCTCAAGCTGTGGTGATCCGTGCGAATTATAAAATAATGACCAAAAAGATAATGACGAAATTTAGCCGCCGCCTCTGTGATAGCATAAAGTTCACGAACATAAGTGGAAGCTTGTTGCATCCTATGTGATAATTTCTTAGAAAAAAATGAAATTGGATGGCCGTCTTGAGATAAAATTGCTCCAATACCTTGGCCTGATGCATCGGTTTCGACGATAAAAGGCTTGTTAAAATTCGGCAACACTAGAACATGGGCTGTGAGTAAGGCTTATTTAAGTGTCTCGAAAGCGGATTGAGCCTCTTGCGACCACTGAAAATTATTCTTCTGCAACAATGTTGTGAGTGGATGAGCAATAGAAGCATATTGTCTGATGAAGCGACGATAATAACTGGTAAGACCAAGGAAAGCACGAAGCTGAGACACGGAAGTGGGAATTGACCAATTTGCAACAGCGGCAACCTTTGCTTTATCCATTTCTACACCAGTACCCATAACGATGTGGCCAAGATATTCAATGCGTTGTCGACCAAATGCACACTTAGAAAGTTTGGCATATAATTAATGATCTTGTAAACAACGAAGAACCACAGTGAGATGTTCTAGATGTAATTGCCAAGTCGAGCTATATATAAGTATGTCGTCGAAGAAGACCAAGACAAATTTTCTTAAATATGAACGGAAAACATCATTCATAAGAGCCTGGAAGGTAGCCGGCGCATTTGTCAAACCGAATGGCATGACAAGCCATTCATATAACCCATGATGAGTACGAAATGCTGTTTTGTAATGATCTACGGGTTTTAAAAGTATTTGATGATAACATGAACGAAGATCCAATTTCGAAAAGAACTGTGTCAATCTTTCGAAAAGAACTGGACCCATTGTAGTTCATACCAACAATTCATCTACTTGATGGCGCATCAGGCAAGGAGTCATTGATCGTAACTGCTTTTAAAAGCACTATCGGTTACAAAAACCCATGTTAACCCTCTTTCTTTTCGCACAAGAAGTACGGGAGCTAGAGAAAAAGGACTAGAGCTAGGCTGGATTCAAACCTTGAGCTAAAACATATCAGCAACCATCGTCTCATATTTGAGCCTTTTTCGGACTTACCGGGTTAACGGTAAGCGGGCCAACTATACTACTGCAGAACCGCCCACTTGAAAGACGATAGAATGAACCTTGAGTGCTGGATTTGATTGATTTGGTTTAAACGCACCTTTTTATATAAATAAATATATAATACTTATAAATATATAATGAGGATAATTATCAAGAAAATCAATGAAACCTGAAGTAGTATTAGAATATTCCCGGGTCGTTTATCCCCAACGAGGAGTGAATTGGAAAGTCGAGAGTCGGTTTGAATAACAATGCTTGAATGGAAAAGATTTGGGATTGATTTTCTAAATCTACAGGAAAAATAAAGAAATCTACACTAAAAACGAGAAAATTACACAAATTATACTAAAAATGAAAACGGGAAGCTAAAACGACACACTAAAAACCCTAAATTTTCAAATTTAAGCTTAAATTGATTTTTTCACTTTTAATGTACTTAAATTGACTAAAAAGGAAGTTTAAAGAAAACTAGAACGAAAACGGAGTTAAATTGAGCTAGAAAGTACGAAAAACGAGCACGGGAACGAATCCCGCTCTTTAAAAAACGAAATTTTGCAAAAATGACCTTGCGAAAGTTTTTCTATTTTAACTAGACACTATATGATAAAATAAAATTTTCTAAAAAAGAAAAATATTTTTTTGATTTTTATTTAATTTATTATAATTAAAAAACAGATTTAAAGAAAATAAATGATAAAAAATAGCAAACAAAGTCGGAAAAATGTGAAAAAATACAGAAAAGTGGATTAAGGTGTACTAGTTCTATGAAAAATAAAAGCTAGAAAATTGGGCTTATAAATAAGCCGTAATAAGCTGAAAACAACTTATGGGCTTAATGGGCTAAAATGCCCTTATAAATTAAATGGTGCAACTTACTACCGGATGAGCTATTGTAGCACAGCGGTAGTGAGTGTGTTATAAAACACTGGTTGATGGGGTTGAGGTCCCAAGTTCGAGTCTTGCTCACTTGGGGCCTCCCCTAATCCCAACGTTTTTTATTTCCATTTTTTTTACAACTTTTTGTACAAGCTAAAAATAAGCAACTTTAAAAAAGACAAAAAATTTATAACTAGCAAATAAACACGAAATAAGCTAAAAGAAAGTGGCAGTTTGCTAAATTTACTCTAAGTAGAAAACTAACTGTTTGGCTAGATAATAACTCAAATAAGCAAACAAATAAGCTACAATTCTAAAGCCCTAAACCTAATAAGCAGCTAAATACCTAAATTAAGCAAAACCAACTAACCAAAAGCTCAAATAAGCAAAGAAAGGTGTCAGTTTAACATTTTTGCTCTAAGGACCTAAAGTGCTTAACTGAAATGCTACTTTTGAACAAATAAGCAAATGAAAATCTAAAATAAGCAACAAGAGAGGGCCTACTACAACTAATAAGCAAAAAGCACAAAAATGAACTAAGGAAATCTTAACAGATAAGCACAAAAATAAGCAACTAAAAAGGCAGTTCCTACTTTTTCAACTAAGCCTAAGCTAAGCTAAACTGTTAAGCAAGCTAACAAGAAATAAGCTAAAGGAAATGAAAACTAAGCTAAGGTAGATAGACCCTAACACCTAATATAGCAAATGCATATAGAATTACAAGCTAATAAAAACAGACAGAAAAGCCATAAATCCACAATAAGCTATTAAGCCTAAACAAGCATACAAAACAGTCAAAAGGGCACCCAGGGGCTTAATTATAAGCACTCTAGAGGAATCTAGGGGCTTAATGCTTATAAAGGCTTAAAGAAAAGCTTATGGGCTTTCTAGAAAAGCAAAAAAACTAAGGTTAACTACAAATAAGCAAGAAAACGGGTGTCAAACTTGGTCATTTTGCACCAGCTACCTTGATGACAGTTATAAAGGGACAAAAAGTAGGCTTATAAAAATAAGCCAACCAAATAAGCTTAAAATTAAAGAAGTTAGCTAAAAACAAGATGTAAATTAACTACCAATTAGCTTGTGTGCACACACAACTTTTCGAATAACTCACAAACAACCTTTACTATCAGGTATTAGTATATGAAAATTTGAACTTTTTGACTAAAAAAGTGAACTCATGAAGAGTTGACAGTTTATGGAGACAAACCAAAGCTACTCAAAAGAGAAACTTATCCACTCAACTTGTGACACTCGAAAAACATACAAAAAACAATACTCCCCCCAAAACTGGTTTAATAGCATAATCAAATAAGGCTCATAAACTATTTTTGTGACTAACATTTTTTACAAAAGAGACCACTTAATAAAAAACTCAAAAACAAACTTATTAGACATAAAAAACAACTCTAAAAATAGATTAAACGATACTTAAAAACAAAAGAACAGAGCTTGCAAAAGAATAGACCAGGTGACCAATAAGTTATTTTTAAACCAAATTGACTACTCGTATTTTAACACCTTAACCCAACCACCCCTAAAAGACCTTGGAAAAACCATTTTTAAAGCTAGTGTAACTTGATTTTTAAACAAACAAACTTAAATACCAGGTTATATATAGCTAACAAAAAAACCTAATTATCAACTTTTAACAACTAAATAAGCAGAAATGACAAGATTAAGCTAATGCTACTATTTTTGGTTTTCATTGATTAACAAACTAAAAACTTGTTAAAAATAAAAATCAAACTAAAAACTAAAACCTAAATAATGCACTAAACATGATGATTTAACAAAATAAGTTAATAGAAACAATAATAAGCAGGAATAAGCTGTGCTACAGTAACAAAAATTTAAAAGGTGAACGTTACAAACCCTTGCAACAATACAGGAGGTTTGAATAAAGGGTCTACAAGCACTAGATAGTAATAAAAACAAGCAGTGATAGTCCATAAGCCCATCGCATTTTTTTGCGGCTTATCATCAAAATATTAACTGCTGGTATTTTGAGGGTAAATTTGCCTTTTTTTAGATTTTCTTAACGTTTTCATAATTTCTAAGTAAATTTTATAAAAGCAGTTTTATAAAGTGGTTTAACAATTGAGAGCTTATAAGAGCTTAAAGTGAGCTTTATAAACATAAAAATGGGACTATAAAACTTAGAGAAACTGAATTTTGAACCAAACATTGCGAAATTCATTAATCTATAAAACACCGTAACAAGAGAGCAAATTACAAAAAAAACACATGAAGTAAAACTAAATGGAAAACTAAAAATTAACATTAAATTAAAAGCTAGATGCCCAAATGGCTTACAAGACACCCTATTAAATATAACAAACGACAACGTGCAGCCACACAAATCCTTCAATCTTTGTCTATTTTCTCCTGGTTGTGTTCTCTTTGCTGATGCAATAACAGAAACACAAGTTTGTTTTGTTTGTGGAAGAGTGAACGCCCAAGTTCATCCAAGCCATCAAATTGCCGTTTGAGCACAAGTGAATGATCATGGAAAGCCCTTCTTTTTCATATCCAATAGGGTGAGGGAGGATTGCCATGGTGTCATTTGTCCCTTTGTGAGGTGGGGGTAGAGATTTAGGGTAGTGTTTTGTGTGTTTTTAAGAAATGTCTCTTAACAGCATCTTAATCTGACTCAATCAGAGTGGTCAGACATTTGGGTCATTAAGACTGTTTGTTTTTATTCAATGTCATTTGATGAGGCACTAAGAGGCCAAACGAACTGTTAAAGCGTTTGCGTTTTTTTTCTCTTCTGCCATGAAGAGCTAGTAGAGGCATAAACCTCTTACTGAACTAGATGTGAAGGGGGTGTCTTAACACCTCTTAATGTCTTTTTTTATTATTTATTTATTTACTACTTTGTTGTTATTTTTTTTATCTTAATGTTTTTTTTTTCATTTTTTTCTTGTTTCACTTTTATCTTTTGTATTAAAAGTATTAAATTGAATGATTGCATATGTTTTGTTATATAAAGAATGTATAAGATTATATGTGTCAATTATATTTTGTTCAAATTGAAGGGTATGATTTCGGACTCATACATCTTAATTCTAACGCGACTCATTTAGTTAATCGTTCTAACACGTTTATTTTTGTCGAATAAACATGAGATTGCATGTTTTTTTTAAATACTATTAACTTTAAATTGATTATATTATAAAATTTGTTTTTTATTTAATAAAATTTATTTTTTTGCGAATGCAATCGTTTTATATTTAAATTGTAAAACTATTGTTTAACACATATAAACATTTTACCAAAACAAACAGTTTTATTCATTCAGATTCAGACTTCTCAACCACTTATTCAGATTAAGATGGGAATCAGACTCAGATTTTTCTATCGAATATTCAGATTCAGATGTGCGAATCAGATTCAGATTCAGAGCCTCTTAATAAACAAACAGCACCTTAATGAGTTTTTGGCTGTGGGTGAACAGTGGTCGAGGAGGGGGGACAGGGAAGCGTGAACAGTGGAGTTTGGTTTGGGCGGGAAAAATGGTTGTGTGTATAACAGTGGTAGGTATTAAAGTTTTGGGAAAAGTTCAAAAAATTGTCCCCATATCAATTATATTTAATTGTACCAAGAAAGGTCCAAGTGGTGTTATAACTTTGGGGTAGATAGCCACAGTTTTTGCCCCTCAGCTCCACAGGGTTTATAATGGACAATTACATGCGTTGTCCTTCTTAGTATAGTAACTTTAAGGGTTTGGCAGAAATGGCCCCCTAAAGTCATGTATTGATAAGCAGATTACAACTACAGTCCTTAGTTATCTTTTAATCCTATAGTTATAACAACTTTAAGTATTATGCAAAAATGGGTTTATCCCCAAAAGATGTATAATTTCTTACCCATGTAGTTCATCCAACAATTCATCTACTGTTGGCATCGGAAAGGAGTCTTTAATCGTAACTGCATTTAAAGCACGGTAGTCGGTACAAAAACGCCATGTACCATCTTTCTTTCGCACAAGAAGTACTGGTGCTGAAAAAGGACCAGAGCTAGGCTGGATCAAACCTTGAGCTAACATATCAGCAACCATCGTCTCAATTTGATCCTTTTGACTCACCGGGTAACGGTAAGGGCGAACTTTCACTGCATTAACGCCCTCTTGTAAGACGATAGAATGATCTTGAGTACGAGAGGGGGGTAAACCAGTCGGAACAGAAAAAACAAATGCAAAGACATGTAGAATATTTCCTAAATCATGGGGAACACTATCTGGTACCTGAAGAGGATCATCTGAACTAGTCTCCATTGAGAAACAATGAAGGGTATATGCTTCCGCGATCGCGTTTGTAGCCGATAAACGCTTAAAATGGTGAAACTGGGCTTGGGCGGGTGACAAAGATGTGTCACCTGTAAGTGTGATAAATTTATCATCAAGATAAAACTTGATTGTGACAGAGCTATAATCAGCAAGGTGAGGTCCTAAAGTAGCTAACCAAGCCACCCCTAAAATAATATCCGCACCCGATATCGGTAAAACATATGTTGAGAATTTGATGAGTTCGTTTTGAACATACAAAGGAATGGAAGTAATCAAACCCTCAACCTGTAAAAAGGTACCACTTCCGACCATTACTCGAAATGTTTTAGAAGGCTCAATTAGAAGACTTACATGTTTAGCGACCCGAGGCTGTATAAAGTTATCGGAACTACCCCCATCAAGTAAAACTTGAACTTTCGTACCATTTATAGACCCACAAAGGCGAATAGTCACCACCCCATTAGATCCATGATATGCATTAAGGCTGAGATGTGGCTCGGCAGTTTCTTGAGGGCATGAGATAACATCTAATTTCTCCTCGGCATGTTCAATCAATAATGGAGAAGAATCAGAATCATCCGGTGAAGTCATTAGTAGCAAAGCTTATTTATTTGGGCATTTGTGGTTCCATGTGTACTTGTCATCACACGTGAAACAAAGGCCTTTTTCCCGACGAAGTTGCATTTCGGCTGGAGATAGTTTCTTAATTGGCGGTAATGGTTTTGTTTGGGGCGTGGGTAATAGTGGTGGTAGAGGAGATGGCCTTAGTGGATGAGAAGAAAAATTTGTTGATGTTAAAGAGTTGAGGTGTGATGTTTTTGGTAGAATGGGTGGGGTGCTAAACTTTGGTTTAGAAGTATATGTTACTGGTTTTTTTCATCAAATAAACGAGATAAACTACCTGCATGAATCAGCGACTTGGGATCTTGTGCAATCACGTCTCGACGGATATGGTCTTTTAAGCCACTAAGAAAGCAATCTAATAGTGCTTCCGGTGATAACCCCTCAACTCTATTAGCCATAACCGTAAACTGGTGGTAATAATCTGCAGCTGAGGTTATTTGGGTTAACTTAAAAAGTTGTGCAGGTGGTGACTCATATTGTGACGAGCCAAAATGCTCTTCAATTGCACTAGCCAAAGCGTCCCAAGTAGGTATCTGATTGGCCTTTTGGAGCATTTGAAACCATGGTATCACCGAGCCCTCAAAATGAACAGAAGCAATAGTCAGGCGTTGTACATCAGGGGTTTCATAATACGTGAAAAACTGCTCAGCACGAAACAACCAATTAAGAGGGTCTGAGCCATCAAAACGGGAAAAATCAAGTTTCACATGACGAACTTGCAACGAGTTTTGATTAGTATTTCGATTGAATTGGGATTGAGATTGCGACACGGAGAGTCGATCAATTCCACGGGTTA
>BQNB010084455.1:3139-28748 GCA_026074375.1 Tanacetum coccineum | reverse complement strand
TCCATAATATTAGTGGATAAAATGGCCCAAGCCCTCTATAGCTTCAGTTTGCCCAACCTTAATGATAACACGAGACTTTGATTTCGACCATACGAAAGGCCCTTTCCTTTTCTTTCTCTTTCTATTGGCAGCACAATGTCGGAGACCCAAATGAGACCCCTTACTCTTATTCAAGGCACAACCAAACCCCTCTTTACCGACTCTTTTTTTCGTAATCTTTTTGTTTTGATCAGATGTCAAATCATCATAACATGGAGAATTTTGAATCGGTTTTGCGGGTACCTTGGTTGTCACTGGTTGAGGCGTTTTAACAGACGATATGGGATTTTGAATGAAAGAATCAATTAGATTTATCATCTCTTCAATCTTTTGGTTCCATGCTTCACGCCTCTTATCGTCTTCAATCTTTTGATACCATTCTTCACGCCTCTTATCCTCTTCAATCTTTTGATACCATTCTTCACGCCTCTTATCCTCTTCGTAAGCTCTAATAGCCATTTGTTCCCGTCTCTCAGCAAGTTTTTCTTTGATCTCCCACATGTCCATCTCCATACTTTGCTGCATAATTGCAATCCTTAGTTCACATCTCACCGTCTCGTTATGGACCTTTTTGTAAGTCTCCATACTTGCTCGGTGCTCTTCCTTTATAGCTCGCCATGTGTGTGTTATTGATACCCGAGATCAAAAGAAGATTTAACTTTTTAAGGAAGAATAAATTTTGGTGGTGAAAAAGTGATTTGGATGAACAGTAATTTCTTGATATGAATAGTAATTCAGATGAATAGTGTTTTGATGAACAATATTTTTTTTTGAAACATGGTATCGAAGAAGGTCTGATCCTCAGACCGAGGTGGCTACATTGAGCCGCCTCCCCTAAACCACCCGTCAAACCCAACCCTTAAATATTAATCAACCGAAACCATCATCAGTGAAACAAAAAAAGAGAAAAAAAAAATAGACGGTCCTACTTGTTCTATATGTGCTTTGCAAGAAGATCTACATGAGACTTGTGTATATTCACGTGCCCTTGTTACGCGTAAGTATAATGTTGTAATAAAGGTGGGCCATGACGGTTTGACATTTTGGGACCTTGAATTGGTTCCAGTATTGTTTATGATCTTATTGACTAATGTTGGATCTATTTTTATATTGGCTATGATGATCGCTGATGCTGTTGTTTCCGCTTATGGTGCCTTTAGGATTCTTGCAGATTTGTTTCGTCTGCTGCTTCTATTGTTTTTTTGTCAGTTAAAAAAAACTTTTTTATTATTATTTTCTTTTCTATAATGGATACTTTGATTATTCAAGTTCGGAACTTTAAATTATTCCGTAAATTTGTGATGGGAGGAATACTTTGAATTATTCTCCGTTATAGGGATACTTTGAATTATCCCGTAATTTGTGTTGGTGAGAATACTTTGAATTATTCTCCGAAAAAGGAATACTTTGGTTTATCCCATATTAAAAAAAAAATTGTGGATTTCGCTTGAAGATTTGTCTCAGCATGTTGGCGGATTTCTTCAACAAATAATTATGTTCGTGTGCGATGCTTTGATTAGTTGGCTGAGCTTGAAGATCATTCCAAGCATTTATCAACAAGATATGCTTTATTCCGTAATTTTTTTTTCTTTTAATAGTTTATACTTCTCTATCTGAGGCTTTCCGATTTTCTCCGCTCGGATTGCAGGGGAGTATTAGTGGATAAAATGGCCCAAGCCCCGTTTCTGGGTTGAGTCTATTAGGGTTTGCTTATCTCTTGTAGTCTATAAATAGTAGCTGAATAATAAATCATAACCCACGGGGTTTATTCCTGTCTAACACAAAATTCATGTACCAAAAATCATCTATCCTTATGTGTTTTACTAACTACCATTTGATTCACAAGTCCCTCATTACATGAGTAACTATGCCCAAATAAATCAAACTTCAAACTGTCCAATTCGGTCCGATCGCACACTAAAATGTTTTGACCTTGCTAACCTACTTAAAGAAACTATATTCACTAATACTCCCCCGCAGTCCGAGCGGCGAAATCGCGAAAGCTCGGACTAGAGAAGTAAACTATAAAAGAAAAAAAAATTAACGGAATAAAGCATAACTTGTTGATAAAAGCTTGGACTGATCTTCAAGCAGCAACAAATCAAAGCATAGCACACGAACATAATTATTTGTTGAAGAAATCCGCCAACATGCAGAGACAAATCTTCAAGCGAAACCCACAAACTAGATTATTTTTTAATACGGGATAAACCAAAGTATCCTTTTTTCGGAGAATAATTCAAAGTATTCTCACCAACACATATTACGGGATAATTCAAAGTATCCCTATAATGGAGAATAATTTAAAGTATTCTCACCAACACAAATTACGGAATAATTCAAAGTATCCCGAACTTGAATAACCCAAAGTATCCATTAAAAGAAAAGAAAAAAAATTAAATAAAAAGTTTTTTTTAACTGACAAAAAAACAATAGAAGCAGCAGACGAAACAAATCTGCAAGAATCCTAAAGGCACCATAAGCGGAAACAACAGCATCAGCGATCATCATAGCCAATATAAAAATAGATCCAACATTAGTCAATAAGATCATAAACAATACTGGAAATAATCAACGGTCCCAGAGTCAACCGTCATGGCCCACCTCTTATTACAACATATACGTACGCGTACAAGGGCACGTGAATATACACAAGTCTCATGTAGATCTTCTTGCAAAGCACATATAGAACAAGTAGGACCGTCTATTTTTTTTTTCTCTTTTTTTGTTTCACTGATGATGATTCGGTTTTTTTTTTTTGGAATAAATATTAAGGGTTAGGTTTGACGGGTGGTTTAGGGGAGGCAGCTCAACGTAGCCACCTCGGTCTGAGGATCAGACCTTCTTCAATACCATGTTTCAAAAAAAATTACTGTTTATCAAAACACTATTCATCCGAATTACTATTCACATCCAGAAATTACTGTTCATCCGAATTACTTTTTCACCACCAGAAATTATTCTTCCTTAAAAAGTTATATCTTCTTTTGATCTCGGGTATCAATAACACACACATGGCGAGCTATAAAGGAAGAGCACCGAGCAAGTATAAAGACTTACAAAAAGGTCCATAATGAGACAGTGAGATGTGAACTAAGTATGACAATTATGCAGCAAAGTATGAAGAGGGACATGTGGGGGATCAAAGAAAAACTTGCTGAGAGAAGGGAACAAATGGCTATTAGAGCTTATAAAGAGGATAAGAGGCGTGAAGAATGGTATCAAAAGATTGAAGAGGATAAGAGGCGTGAAGAATGGTATCAAAAGATTGAGGACGATAAGAGGCTTGAAGCATGGAACCAAAAGATTGAACAAATGATAAATCTAATTGATTCTTTCATTCAAAATCCCATATCGTCTGTTAAAACGCCTCAACCAGTAACAACCAAGGTACCCGCAGTAACGACCACGGTACCCGCAAAACCGATTCAAAATTCTCCTGTTAAAGATGTTTGTACAACTGATCAAACAAAAGATTACCAGAAAAAGGAGTCGGAAAAGAGGGTATTGGTTGTGCCTTAATGAGAGTAAGGGTTCACATTTGGGGTATCCGACATGCTCTACCAATATAAAGAGAAAGAAAAGGAAAGGGCCTTTCCAGTATGGTCGAAATCAAAGTCTCGTGTTTATCATTAAGTTGGGCAAACGGAAAGCTATCGAGGCTTGGGCCATTTTATCACTAATAATATGGAGGACACAAGTAGGTTTTTAGATGCGTAAAAGATACAACTAAATCTGCATTCTAAGGTAAATTAGAAAGTAACAAGTGTAACGTGTACATGAAAATGGTTAAGGTTCAGTCAATGGTGTCAGGGTGACCCATGGAGGTTAATCAAACCCTTAGACATCCATCATGTGAGAGTTACAAGGACTAGAGCTTTTAGCTTGGTCACGTGTAACCTTGTTTATTTGTTTGTATAGTTGCGATATAGGAATTGAGAGCTGCGTTGTGAGCATTCAGGTGAGTTACATAGTCCCACTTTTTACTATGTTTTAAAACTTGATGAAATGATGCAATATGAAATAAGTTTTTAAATAGTATATGAATTATGTGTTAGTGTAAATACATGGACTATTATGTACTAATATGCGTCATGTGCTACATGTTATGTGATGTGGATTTTTGGCATGTATTGTGTTGGGCATGTCAAGGTTAGTGGATTTTTGGCATGTACTGTGTTGGTCATGCCAAGGGACAATTGATTGTGGATTATGGTACGAGGGAGCGAATGGGTACGCCTACCCAATTGTGTTGAGATTGTGGATTTGAAATGCTTAGCTTGTATGTTAGCAACATAATTGTCATGCAGTAATTGTATTGTTTTATAATCACAGTAATTGGATAAATTGTTTTTGGAAAAGGCTACGTAATGTGTGGATCTGAAACCTAGTTTCTCACCAACCATTGTGATGCGTATAAGTATCATTTTCAGGTATTCACAGATGAGATGAAAGTTTAGGAAAAGTGCTAGATTAGACCGTAGGCCGCAAGGAAAAGCTTAGATTATCTAGTCTTTGTTTATTTGAATTGAATTGGATTGTTGACTGATTATATGTTTGCGCTGTTAGGGAGTTTGGATACTTGCATGTCTTGACTTTGGCGTGAACTGCCTTCATTTTAAATTTCAGACACCTTTTGGATTTTGATGTTATGTTTGGATATTTTCATGGCACTGTGTGTCTATACCTTGTATTTTTGTCATGCTTTAGTTTCTCTATATAGACACCATGTGTTGTGATGATTCCCTTTATCATCACGCCTTGCGTTTCTGCCTTGGCGAGGTGTGACATATTTTCCCTAAACTCTAGGTTTGTTTTTCAGTTAATCCTGTTATAATTTACCAAACCCGCATAAAGCTCACACCGTTGATTATAATCTATCTATGAGATAACATTGGTGAATACCAAAACCTAGCTCATCGAGGCTTTACCCACTTATGTCCAATTGTTATCTATATGCTGGTAGTCCACGGTCCGAGCACTTACCCAAGGAAAACAGAACGATATGTGTAATCCTAAGTCACCACTTAGTCTACCTATTCACTTAACCAAGGGAAGAACGGGGGCACAAATTTGTATTCCTATTAATCTAGAGTCACATAGATAAGCTGTACGTTATATTTATCCTAGACTCTAGTTCACCCACGCAATCCTAGATCTAGTTGAATGACAAATAAAACATAATCAAGACATAAACAGATATGAAGTGATAAACGTAATCAACATGCATCGAATAAGTAAAAAATCGATATAAACAAAACCAAACATTGAATTATCATAGACATGGCATAGTCATTGTAACAATACACAGTATCATAGACGAATGACTAATATAAACAAATGTTATGCTAACCGAACGCTTATAATGAAGTATAGAGATTATAAGAGTTTTCCTATTGACTTAAGGCACTTGCAGGACCTTCTTGGCTTCTAAAATCGTATGTAGATCGTACTTGGTGGTCCTTGCATACTAAAAACCAAGTTTTAGGTTTTCTATTTATAGGCTCTGAAAACATGTCGATACGCTGTATTAGAGGGATCCGATACGGTGTATTAGGGTAACTTGGAGTGGGCTCCACGATTATTATAGTGTATATTCCTTCTGACCGCCCACTGATACGGAATATAAGAGCCTTTGGATATGGCGTATAGGATAGAAATCGTGCTTGTTCAACAATGCTTGACAATGTATTTATACGGCGATCGCTGTGTATTGTGGAGACTGCGTATTCTTAAAGTCAGGCAATGGTAATGATATTTTGTAAGTTTGGTAGCTAACGTATCCGTCTAGAATGATACGTTATATTCTTCATATTTAGTAGACTTTCTCAAACTTCTTCATTTATGATCTAAAAACACTGCTCTTTACTCATCTTTCGCCAATGCTCGATAAAACTAGGATTTAACAATAAGTGTTTAAGTATCAAATATTATATAAAACAATACAAAACGAGCAATATAAATGGGATAAATGATGCTAATATTATGACGTTATTTGATGTTATCACTAGGGTTTACTAATGTGATAACAATAATGTACTAAAAATGGGTACATCAAAGGAAGGCTAAGGCGATTTAGGTGTAACTATTTTGGGGGGTGTAAAACATTGCGCTTTCATTATAAATTGGAATCCACAGATTAATTCACAAGAATCGCAAAAAGGGATAGGCTAGATGTGTGTACTAGGGTATCTGCACTAAAAATGAGAGCTAGCAAGGGGTGTGGGGGTAGTTATTATTATCGAGGAGACATCATAAACCATAACAAATACAAAGCTAAAAAAACAGGGGTTTATCCTAACTGCCTCTTATCCTTAGTCAAATCCTAACTTACACGAATGTGATCTCATAGCTGTCTCGGGATTGAATCGCTAAAGCAAGTTCTATTATTTATACTATTACTAGTAACACTCTCATAATCCTAAACCGGATACCAATGCTCCAGAAAAAGCTACAAAACCACACATGCTCGTCCAAATCCATAAACGAGACATATGTGATTGCTCAAATCCTTAACTCGAGCAAGCTAAAGGTTAAAATCATCAAAAGCACCAAAGATGAATGCTTTAATTCCATTAATCTAAGGGCGAACCTCACATTTTTGGGGTGAAATTTTTTTAAATGGTAGGGTTTTTGTGCTAGTCATACAATTCCTATCCATGAGACGCTTCTAATACTAAGTTTCACCGGTATATGTCATAATTTTTTCTAAATTTGGGCTAAAATTATCGTCATAAACTATGTTTCGGTATATTACATATCTTTTTAGGAACAAAACAAATTCAATTGAAGGAATAGTTTTGAATGCTTTTATTTCCCCTACACATATTTTGAACATTGTCCCCAGTGTTCTATGGGTACCCAAAAAACGAATAAAGGGAAAATAAGAAAAGCGATAAAAACTAATACTCCCCTGGTTTTGCTCAATAATAGAGAAGAAACAAGATAAACCGGGTAAATCTTCATCCAAGAATCGTCCATGTGAAAATCCAAAGAACTTCTGGACTCTCCTCATGTAATATAACCTGCAAATCAAAGACAAGAACAACTACACCAAGCGTAAAATTCTACGGGAAAATAATATATAACCCTCATTAATTAAGTTTAGACTCTACGAAAGCAATAAAGATAGGATGTATGTACTAATGTAATCGTAGTTTTCTGCAAGAATTAGTAAAATTAAAATTCTTGAAATTACACAAAAATAAATTTGAAAAAAATACAAAATTTACTGTAGCTACAGTGGTGACGCCGTCAGGAATATATCTTGACGTCGTCTCCAGCTACTGTAAATATTGTTGCTTCATTTTTTTGGAAAAATTTTTGCACAAATATCTTACTAATTATTTTCTGGAAAAATTTACTGCATAAGCCACAAAAATGGTTAGTACAAACATATGACTCAAACAAACAAACAAGACACAAAATACGAATTAATAATTACTTATTTTACATATTGGAAAATGGTTCTTAAAAATCGGATATTTTTCTCCCCTACACTTATTTCATGCAAAATACCTTTGATTGCAATTAAGACAATGTTAAATACAAAACAAAGCATGATCACATATAAGAACAAATAATAAAGAATAAAACACATGACACACCTAAAATGCGTGAAATAAAAGATTGGGTTGCCTCCCAATAAGCGCTTGTTTTTGTTTGAGTCACGAGCCTGAATCTACCCTTATTTAACACTTAAAAGGGAGGGTTTTCCTACACTTAAGGTCAAGTGCGGGTGATAGTAACGGTACACACCATTGTTGTGAGAAGGAGTCATATGTTTAAAAATTGGTTGTTGAATTATATGCTCCAAATGGTGTGTTTCGTTAATCCTACCATTTCCTAATTTATTTAGCTTAACGAGTAAACTAAGTCATCCTAAGAAATTATTCTCTATCACCTCCAAATTCAAAAAATCAACACCTAGGGATCCACTTTGTCCTAATAAACTTGGTTTAAATCCATAATGTTGCTTAGGATCATCTATACATGGGTGATGATAGCAATATACATCCTTAGGGTGGAAAGACGCCACGTGAGGTGAAGGCGGTGTATGAATGGTCAAATTATCTACTACCTTCATCCTAAAACTATCCGGACTATGTGGTTCGATATGTGGTTCGGGGTCTCATTCGTCTCCTAGACTTACATCTAAGGATGGACAATTAGGTAAGGGTTGTGGTTGAGGCTCCTATTCATCAGAAATAGGAACTTCCCTAGAACTAAGAAAAATGTCATGATTACAACTATCCAAACCTATATCCTCTACTTTTGTATGGTCCAAAGGTTCTACCTCCATTAGGGTCCCTAAAGTCTCTTCCACTTCTTCCAGGTAAGTCACGGACGGTGTGTATTCATAAAATGAGGCAGGATTTATGGGGTAATTTGTGAGCTTGTATTTCCTACCTCATTATCCATCATACTTAGACTACTTATAGGCTCATCATATGTATCGGTAGAACCTAACCATGACATGCACCTAGGTATCTTAACCGTAACTATCTCACATTTTAGATCCTCCTTATATGTTTTCTTAGGTTGTGATTGAGGCAATTCAATTATGTCATCCAACTTATAGGTCATTGCTAGGGAGCTCTTCTCAAAAGTTTGATGCATTTGGTCACTTTTCCTAAAGGCCTCTTCATAGAGAGCTTTCTTCCAAAGTTGATAAGTTCTCAAAGGAGGTTTATTGGTCTCACTATCTGATTCAAAAAGGGAACCCCTTTTTTAAGGTTTTAGCTAACCATCTAAATTTAGCTAAATCAGAATAACTATAACCATACATATTAAATGACAACTTTATTTACAAAATAAACAAGGGGGCTTTTATGAACAAAGGGAATAAAGAAAAGATAGACTACAAGAAAGCTAATTGACAAGAAAATAAAATTTCACTTGATAGGAATCTTGTTAGTAGACCTAAGCTAGATAGAATCCGAAACCTAGACTATTCCCCGACAACGGCGCCAAAAACTTGATGTGCGGTTGATTGCAAACCAAAGTTTTACATCTCCTATAGTGTACCCCTTTAATGTTAGTGTAGTATAAGTAAGACTTGGGGGATTGATCGTTCTCTAGAGGAATAGTTTGGGTAGGCTCGAATCGTATGTCACCAAGGTCTAAGGATTGTGGGAAGATTATTTTTGTGTTTTTTATATTTTATAAAAGCAAGTAAAATCTCGGGTTTGAAGGGGGTTTTGATTAAACTAATTAACTACTCCTAATTCTATACTAATATGCAGAAAAGTAAAGTGATGGAAAACGCTTATGGTTAAACAAATGTGTTTAACTAATCATGCACTACTCCCTAAATGTCTTCTCTTGTTTTATTACCCGTCACCCTTGTAATGCAATGTGTAAGTATCTAATAAATTAAACATCATAACATGACTTTTCGTTGAAATTTACGGTAAATTTGCAAACTTGCAGTACGTGACTTTTATTTAACGCAACGAAAATCTAATTTTTTTCTTACGAGGTGTCATACTAGTTTTCTAGAGCCTAACGCGCACACCATTAACTAGAAGCAATAATAAAAGATAAAAAACTACGTTTCATCTAATCATAAGTAAACACAAATTAAATTTAGCCAAGCATGTTAATTGAAAGCGAAGAACAATTAATCAAAAATACATAGATATATCAAAAGATTAAAAGGAAAAAGGAACTTCACTTCAATTAAACATGGAGTTATGATGAGAAAACTGGGGTTAAAAACCCTAGAAATCGTCTAAAAACGCTGCTACAAAGTATTGGTTCGTTCCCCAAAGTTTTCCACACCAAAACCTAAAAATAAAGGGTTCTATATATAGGGTATAAATCATGACGTCGTCGCTTGTAAGTTGTGACGTCGTCAACCCGTAGAATCTTCTTCGGGCTTCTTAGAGTTAGTTACTTTGACGTCGTCAATATAAGTCTTGACGTCGTCCCTTGAACACTTTGACGGCGTCACAGTAAATTCTGACGCCGTCTTCAAAACCTGTAAATCAATTCTTCATCAATTTTTGTGTAGAGTTGTAATGTTGTCCTTTTCTTCCCAAATTGAGTCCAAGTCACGTGTATTTCCTCCAAATGCCTTTAAATGCTAAAATGACAAAAAGAAACGATTAAGCACGATAAATGGAGATATTTGCATGATTTTGGGGTTTAAATGACCTTGAAAAAGTGTATAAAATGACACCTCATCAGTAAAAGAAGAAGAAAAGGTGATTTTTAAGCCTTTTTATGTGAAAAAAGCTTAAAATTTGTGGTTGTTTGTATCATGTCTTTAACGGATGCTACCATGTTTACGTATGGTATGTGAAACATGTTTAAGGAATGATTTGAGAAGGTTGTGTTGTTTGGTTTCCTGTGTTGAACAGTAAGGACCGGATGGTATGATTGAGATCATGAAACTCGGGTAACACTTAAACAAACCATATTTGTAGTGTGTGGGAATTACTGTGTTTAACACTTGTGCCAAGTGTATGAACTTAGTTGGGGAAGTTGTAGGATGTCTTCTATTTATAGTGAGGTGATGCGTGTTGCAAACGCAAAAGTTTTACAACCCTCCTAGGCTATGTACCTAACCATTGTAGTGTAGTATAGGAAAGACTCAGGGGTTATTATCATTCTCTAGGGGAATAGTTTGGGTAGGCTTAAATTGTATGGTTACTAAGGTTTAAAGGTTGAGGGAAGATTATTTTTGTGTTTTTATATTTTAGAAAGAAAATAAAATCTCAGGTTTCTAAGAGGGGTTGATTAAACTACTTAATTAAACTACTCCTAATTCTATTCTAATTATGTTGAAAAGTTAAGTGATGGAAAAACTTGTATGGTTAAACAAATGTGTTCACCTAATCATGCACTACTCCCTAGTCGTTCTCTCTAGTTTTATTGCCCGTCACCCTCGTTAGTGTAATGTGTAAGTATTCCCCTAATTCAGCAGTGGGTTGGTCAAGTCCGCTATCTACTTGACAACCTAGACGGTGGTTACCTGCAGACACCGCTCACGTCTAATAGTAAATTCACGCGCAATAAATACTTAATTCGGAATCCACCCCAATGTGATCTAGATATGAAGATCTAATCATACGTATTCTCTAACCTAACCGCGTTTCACTAGACGTCTATGCTATGATATGAAGATCAAATAGCTAGTTTTCTAATGCCTAACGCGCACACCACTAACAAGAAGCAATAATAAAAGAAATAATAAACTAGGTTTCATACAATTATAAGCAAACACAAAATAAATTTAGCCAAGCATGTTAACTGAAAGCGAAGAATGATTAATCAAACAACACATAGACATATTGAATGATTAAAAGGGTTTAAGAACTTCACTTCAATTGAACATGGAGTTACAATGAGTACCAAAGGGTTAAAAACCCTTAAAAATCAACCAATATCTATGCTACAAATCTATCCTACGAATTCTCTACGTTTTTCTACACAAATATGAAAAATAAAAGTTTCTATATATAGATTTTGGGTCCTGACGGCGTCACTAGGGTTTTCTGACGCCGTCAGCCCGCCGAATCTTCTATGGGCTTCTCTTTGTCAGCCATTGTGATGGCGTCACAAGTCGTGGTGACGTCGTCGCTCTTCACTCTTGACGACGTCAATAGCAAATCTTGACGTCGTCTCCACGCACTGAGAAGTCACAAACTTGATTAAAAACTTCACTTTTTAGGCACTTTTGTGAAGGCGTCAGAATAAAAGTCAGGAGCTTGAAAAGTTGCATTCTTGTCCAGTTTCTTCCTGAATCGAGCCCAAGTCACGTGCTTTTCTTTCAAATGCTTCCCAAATGCTAAAACATCAAAAAGGAACGATTAAGTACAATATTTGGGCATATATGCATGATTTAGGGGTTTAAATAATGACACCTCATAAAATACCCCTACACTTGGGATTTACTTGTCCTCAAGCAAATGAGTTTTTCTACCTAGTAAATAGCAAAGTCAGAGGCATTTAACCTACTCAATAAAGATAATTTATGACACAACCGATTCAACCTCGTAATTAAAAGCATGAAAATTATATACTAGCACTTCACATAAGTGTGTGGATTCTCTCTTTTACTCTGTGTAATTATGAATTATAACAATATAGGAAACGGGAGAAATAAACACTCACTACCTGTCATAGTATATAGATTATCATAAGCTTGATAAAGGATCAAAACCTCTACCACTTTGGCGTAAGCACCTAGGAGTTACTATCAAAAAGGTCTTTATAGAGTTGTAACGTAAGGTGTAGGGTAAAGGAAAACACGATTAAGGATAATGGGGGAATTTTACTGGTGGCAACTATTCATAAGAATACATGTAAAAGGAGTTGCTAAGCCAATACTCGACACAAACTAGGACAATAATACACAACTCTACATCAAGCTCTTTCTTTTTCATTTTCGACTCTTTCATTGACATAAACAATAGCAAGATGGCAGCCGTATATTCTAACATATTTTTTTTGCTTTTTTGCTTTTTTCATTTTTTGTATACACTTTTTCCCTGCCATCTGCTTGAACATAAATAAATATACATGACTCGGGGTTTATAACGGCACCCCTACACTTGAGTTTTTAATACTCAATAATAAACTAATTAATGACCTGAATTGAGAAGGATCAACAAAACATGAAGTATATTAGACAAATATGGGGGTAATGATTTAACTTTCTTCCCCATTTCTTCATATAATAAAAACTACCATGAATCTAAATCGTCCCAAAACTGTATACACTAATAATGACTCGACTTAGCAACCATGTAATCAAGTAAACAATTAACTAGGGTTAAACAATTGTGATAACAATAATGTACTAAAAATGAGTACATACAGGTAAGGCTAAGGCGATTTTGGTGTAACATTTAGTGGGGTGTAAACAATGCTCTTCATTAATAATTCGGAATCCACCAAAAAATTACGAGAACCGCGAAAAGGATAGGCTCATAAGGGTGTACTAGGGGTATCTTGCACTAAAATGAGTGCATAGCAAGGGTGTGGGGGTAGTTATATGACCAATGAGATCATCATAACTATAACAAACGCAGGCTAAAAACAAGGGTTATCCTAATGCCTCTTATCACTTAGCAAATCCTAATCACACGAATGAGATATCACTAGCAGTCTCGGGATGCATCGTTAAAGCAAGTTCTAGAATCTATAATGTTACCGGTACACTTTAATAAGCATTAAAGATGAATGCTTTTATTCCTAAAGATCTAGGGATGAACCTCACATTTTGGGGGTGGAATTTTTGAGTGGTAGGGTTTTTTGTGCTAGTCATATAACTCCTATCCATGAGACGCTTCTAATACTATAGTTTCACTGATATATGCCATAAATTTTTTTAATTTGGGCCAAAATTACCGTCCTAAATTATGTTTCGGTATATTACACATCTTTTTAAGAACAAGGCGAATGCAAATGAAAGAATAGCCTCTAAGGCTTTTATTACGCTGATGCGGTTGTCGTAAGGGACTTCTACAAGAAGTTTTACAACTCCCTAGGCAGTGTACCTAACCGTTGTAGTGTAGTATAGGCAAGGCTCGGGGGTTGTTATCATTCTCTACTATGCTAATGTATATGATATAGCTATTTCTTAAAATGTTTCTAATGCCTACCGTGCACACCACAACAAGAAACAATAAGATCAGTATTATACTAGGATTCCTCAAACAGTAAGCAAACATAATTAAATTTAGCCTAACATGTTAAATAAAAGAAAAGGAAAACAAATAATCAAACAATACTAAGCCATATTGGAATGATTAATGGATGATTTACTTAACTTAAATGTAACATGAGAGTATATGAGTAACCAAGGGCATAAGCCCTAAAATTCGACTATAATATCAGCTCTAAGACTCCAAAAGGTTCAAAACACGAATAATAAAAATAATGCCTGAATATATATAGAAAATAGGTCGTGACAAAGTCGGGTTATACTCGTGACGCCGTCACATCGTCAATCTCGAATTAGGGTTTTCTTCACCACCTTAGTTTGATGCTTTTACAAAGTCTCGTGATGTCGTTACCATGTAGTCGTGACGCCGTCACCGTGTAGTCGTGATGCCGTCAGGATTCTTTAAGTCGTCAAACTTTCATTTATTTTTTCACTTTTTGGTGAAGGCGTCATAAAGGTGATCGTGAAGATGAGAAGTTGTATTTTGCCTTGTTTCTTCTCTAAATCGATCCCAAGTCATGTGTATTCTATCTAAGTGCTTCCCAAATGTTAAAAACACCAAAGAAAGGATTAAGTACAATATTTGTGCATATTTGCATGATTTGGAAGTTAAATGACCCCGAAAAAGTGTATAAATGACACCTCATCAATAGTTACGGGCATTCTTCAAGTACAAAGCCGTCACACGTGGTGAGGGTCGCTTATGAGCCCTCTCATAGACTTTAAGAACACAAGGAATAAAATGTAAAATCTATTCATGGTCACCAATAAATTTGTTGTACTTTATGTTCTTAACCTAACTAGGTTATCTTGAACAATGATGTTTTTACCACGAGACATTACAAATGCTAGACAAGCAACAAAAATAAAGTAGAAAAAGTTTTCCTTGATAGGTGATTATTGACTATGACTAACCTTTGTTCGCCATTTTTCTCTCACACTTTAGATAAATGAACTTTCTTAAAAAGTAGAAGGGAAAATGGGGAGTTTTTTTCTTTCTTTTTGGTTATGTGGAATAAGTGCTAATGTAACTACCAAATTACTTATAATCCTATTTAAAGCTAAGAAAAAAATGAGTTAGTGGATTACACATAGCAATGGCCCATTAGGCCAGTAAATCCATGTCAAGCGCGTGTTATTCACGCCCTGGGAAGGCATGCGTACACTGACATCACAATGACATCATGTACAGTCGAAAACACAGGTTTGACACCGCCTAAACGTCAACTTGAATAAATTTAAATTATTAAAATGATTCTTTTATGTTTCTCACACATACACATTTAATGTTGTTTTACCTAGAGACGAATCAAATACAACGCAAGTGGTGCAACTTGCATTTTCAATGATGATAAGGTGTAATTTTATACATTTTTTCGAGGTTATTTAGCCCCAAAATGATTCAAATATGCCCAAATATTGTACTTAATCATTTCTTTTTGTTATTTTAGCATTTGGGAAGCACTTGGAGGAAAAACACGTGACTTGGGCTCGATTCGGGAAGAAACTAGACAAAAAGGAAACTTTTCAAGCTGGCGACTTCTGATGTGTGGTCTTTGTAGGACTTCAACAAGAAGTTTTACAATTCCATAGGCAGTGTACCAAACCGTTATAGTGTAGTGTAGGTAAGACTCGGGGGTTGTTATCGTTCTCTAAGGGAATAGGTTGGGAAGGCTCGAACATAATCTAACAAAGGTCTACGGGGTTGAGAGAAGATTCTTTTTGTCTATTAATATTTTTATAAAAGCAGGTAAATATCATGTTTTGAGAGATTTGGTTTGGTTTTAATTAGGGTTAAACTAATTAATATCTATACTACTGGTGATAACTTTATGATAAACGAACGTATTTACTAAATCATGCACTACTCCTTAGTTTGCTTCTCCTAATCATGTTGCTTTGTCACCCTTGTGATGATCTGTGTAAGTATTTCCTAAGTTATGAACAATTTACACGAACACGCCATCTATGTAATATTTCGTTAAGGCAACACACAAGTAAGGTAGTATGAAGACTATTACAAGGTCCCTCAAAGTAGTATATTCATGCAATTAAAACTCCTAAAGGGATCAACTAATATTAGAGGGTGAGGTAAGTAAAAGACTGTTACCGTTGGTATCCTTTCTACACACTCGTGTTTCCCTAGACGTTTATGCCAATTTAATATCTTATGGCTAGTTTTTTAAAGCCTAACGCGCACATCCATCACAAGAAGCAACATTAAAAGGATCGACAAACTAAGTTTCATGCAATCATAAGTAAATACTAATAAATCTAGCCTTACATGGTAAATAAAGAAGAAGAACAAGAATCTATCATAAAACACATAGACAACTTTAATGATAAGAGGAAAATGATCTTCACTTGATAAATCATGCAGCGAGTGCTGTTACAAGAGGGTTTTGACACCCTAAAAACAAGCCCAAAGGCTGCTAAAATCGTATTCTAAAACTAGGGTCGTCTCCCAAAGTTACACACTAAAAACCCTAAAACGAGTTTGTATATATAGAGATCAGACCGCGACGGCGTCACAAAATTCCTGACGCCGTCGCTTCGATGAAGCTTCTAGGGTTTCATTTGAGGCGACTACATTCTGATGCCGTCGTGATGTTCCTGACATCGTCTTGATCAAGTTCTGATGTCGTCGCACGAGTTGGCGACACCGTCTCCACCGTCTGAATGATGACTTCTCTAAGAGATTTGGTTAAGAGTCGTAGTCTTGTCCGTTTCTTCTCCAAATGAGCCCAAGTCACGTGTATTTCCTTCAAACGCTATCCAAGTGCTAAATATATTAAAACAAACGATTAAGCATATAATCTGGGCATATTTGCATGATTTAGGGGGTTAAATGACCCTAAAAGTGTATAAAATAACACCTCATCAAATACCCCTACACTTGTATTGCTTGTCCTCAAGCAAATAGGTTTTTCTACCTAGACATTAGCAATATTGGGGGCATTTAACCTACTCTTTAAAAGCAATTTACGACACAACCTTCTAGACCTCGTAATTAAAACACAAAAAACATATCGCTAAGCACCTCACAATAAGTGTTTGGAAATCTCTTTTTCTTCTCAGGTATATAATGAAATATAATGAAAATGGAAACGGAAAAATTAACGCCACCACCTGCATAGCATATAAATTTACCATAGCATGTAAAGATCAAACCTCCATTGCTATACGCAAGTACTAGACATTACTTATCAAAAAGGACTTTTAAAGGGTTGTGAATGTTGATGTGTTAAGATAACATTAATGTAAATGAAGAATGGATGGGATATATTTGGAAGTGACTTTTTTGGTTGAATTTGGAGAAGCGGTTAGTTAATTATCTTATAAAAATACATGTTGATTCGGTGCAAAGGCCAAAGATTCGGAACAAGAAATATACAATACTCTACAAAACTCTACATCAATCCTTTTCTTTCCTCTTTTCTATTTTTTTAAATAACAAATACTACATCACAAGGGTTTATAAACATACCCTACACGTATGTTTTTGTGCTAACTCATAATTACAATTTAACTAATGACCCGAATTGAGGTGGATCAACATAACATGGAGACTATCAAACAAATATGGGGGTAATGATTTAACTTTTCTTCCCCATTCTTCTGCAAAATAAATACTACCCAAAATCTCAAGTCGTCCCAAAACTGTATTATAAGGATAAGGACATAACAACCGTTACTCAGATAATTAAACTTGGGTTAAACAATAATTACTAAAAAGCAAGTACTACAAGGTAGGCTAGTCGATTTATGTGTAACAATTAGTTCTAAAGTGTAACAATTCTCTTCCATTCATATCTGGATTAACCAGAAAATTATGATAACCATGAAAAGGATAGGCTCGTAGAGGTGTACCTAGTGGTATCTTGCACTAAAATGTGTCATGCAAGTGGTAGTGGATATATATTACAAGGTGACCATATAACCAATTTCATGTTAAAACAATGGGTTTTATCCTAATGCCTCTAACATGTTAGAAATCCTAATTCTCACTATGTTGTCTCGGGATGCATCACAAAAACAAGTTCTAGAATTTAATACACTACCGGTACACTCATATAATTTTAAAACTGATACCAATGCTCCAAAAAAGGCGACGAAACCACATATACACATCCATAACGATGGAATAGATACACATGATTGCTCACTCTTTAACTTGAGAAATCTAAAGGTAAAATTATCTTGGGTATCAAAAATGGATACCCGAATTCCTATAGATCTAAAGGCGAACCTCACATTTTTATGATGGAATTTTAAGGGTTTTTGTGCTAGTCATATAAAAATCTTATCCATGTGACGCTAATAATACTTGGTTTTCGTCGGTATATGTCATAAAAAAATTTAAATTTTGGTTAAAATTACCGTCTATGCTATGTTTTGATATATTACTCATCATTTTAAGGACAAAGCAAATGACAATTGAAGGAATAGTTTGTAAGCCTTATTTCCCCCTACACTTAAGATGAACATTGTCCCCAATGTTCTTAAAAGTACTCGTAAAACGAATAAAGAGAAAAGAAAACAAATAAAAGAAACTAGTACTCCCCTGGCTTGCTCAATAATGGAGAAGAAACATTCGATAACTGGCTAAATCGTCATCCAAGAGTCATCATCTGAAAACTCCCTAAGAACTTCAAAGCTTCTTCTCATCAAATATAACATGTAAATCAAAGACAAAGATAACTACACCTGTCGTAAAATCGGTGGGATCACGATATATACAACGAAACTTTTAGGGTTGACTCTATAAAAGCAGTAAAGATGGGGTGGTGAATGTGTTAAAAGTAATTAAGGTTTTTGTTAGGTTTTAGAAATAAAAAATTCTTGGTCCGTTATGCAAAATTATTTTTCAAAAATAATAAAATAATTTGAATTTTCACAAGCTGGAGACCTGACGCCGTCAGGAATAATCCTGACGCCGTCTCCAGCCTCTGTGGAAATTTTACATTCGTTTTCTTGGAAAAAATTTCTGCACGCAATTCTATTAGTTACTTCCTGTCTAATACTGCATAAAACCTGAGATTAATTATCATAATCACATGACTCGAAACTGACGCGAATTAATCTAAATAATTTATTTTATATGTTTGAATTTGTTCTTATAAACCGGATATTTTCTCCTACACTTATTTGATGCAAAATACATTTGATTGAAATTAAGACGAAGTTAAAAAGAAAACAAAGCATGATTACTAATGATTCAAACACATAAGAATAAACAATAAAGAGTTAAAACACAAGACACTCCTAAATGCGGGAAAATAAATATTGGGTGCCCTCCCAAAAAGCGCTTTTCTTTATTTAATGAGTCTTGTAGCTAGACTCGGAGTCACACGTCTAGGTGTCATGGAAATGATCCAAGCCGATGATCTCTCTTGGATTCTTTTTTTCAGAAAGTTTTCTAGAGGTGGGGATTGATTGGAAGATTTTGGTGAATTCTTCTCCATCCGGATCAATTATCCTAATCTTGGCATGCCAGGCCCCGTCTCCATTTTTGGGTGGTTTGTCCCAGTTGATTGGGTTTTCTATTAAGTCCTCCGACTCCCATATGTTTCCCTTAAGGTTAATAGGTAAGACCCCTAAGAATTCTACCATTCTTCTAAATACTAGGACATCCTTAAAGGGATTGATCTCAGCATCCATGGCCATTTCCCATTCTCCAACAAAATGACTGTTTAGGAATTCTTTCCTAACATAGTAAGGGGTTTGGGCACCTATACCATCTGAGCCAAGTCGTGGTTTGTATGACTCTTTTTTACTTAGTGTGGTCCAATAAGGTGCGTCCTCTTCACCTAGATCAATTCCCTTTACTCCAAATACTGACCTAGTGATTCCTTCTTTGACCGCTATTTAGATTTTCTACAGTCTATCATTGCGTTAGCGGTTGCTAAGAATCCTCTTTCTACTAGTAGATGGGTTTCAGGGTCTTTCTTCATGTCGATTACGTAAAAGTCGTTCAAGAGTTTTAGTTTTCATATGTGAACTTCTACGTCCCTAACAATTCCAATGGGATAAGATTTGGTTCCATTTGCCAACCCAAAAACATGGTCAGTCTCTTTGATCTTAAGCTTTTAAGAAGAGGTAAATGGATTATGTCACACATGATCCTAAATCGGCTAAGGTATCAAAAGGTTTTGAGTCTCCTAATCTGCAAGGTAGAGTGAATAGTCTAGGGTCCTCTATTTTCATAGGTATTTTGCCTTGGATGAATGCAGATCCATTATTGCCTAGCTCTAAACTCTCCACGTATTTATCAAGTAGTGGTTAAAAGCGGGAGCATGACTAGAACTCTCAATAACAGGTAATGTTAAGATCAAAACATGGAATACATCTTCTAGAGTTACGCTCGGGTTCTTCTGATTGTTTGTACCAATCCATGACAGTCTTCAGCCTGGTCCTTTTAAGAATGGTTTGTTTCTTTGTAACACGTTTTGATAGCATTGATCGAATTGAGAGGATGAGATGAGCATTGGGGGTTTTTCGTTGAGTAAGAACGAGCAGACAAAACTGAAGAGGTCGGGTTAACATTCAGTTTCGGGTTCTTAACCGTGTCACTTAGGAGTGCTCTTGTTATTTGACCAGTGATGGCCTTCAAGACTGTGTCAATTTTGTTGGTCATCTTGCTTTGTTGTTGTTTGAAATCGGCTCGAAACTAAACAATCTAGCGTCCTGAGATGCCATGAAGTTAGACACCAATCATTTAAGATTTGACTGATTGTTAAAACTTTAAGGATTGTTGTTGAAGGAGCGGTTCAGGAACGATCCATTGGGCTGAAACCGATTAGGTAGGTTTGAAAAATTATTTTGAGAATTTTGGGGTTGTCTCCACCTAAGGTTTAGGTGACTTTTCCATGGCGGATTATAGGTGTCATCAATATTGTTTTGCTCGGGTTTGAAAGTGAACCACTTGCCTCTCGCTTTGTCGGTACACGAGGACGCATAATCAACAAAAGTTTGCTCGGGATTTTCCATGCAGTATTGAGTGTCGTGGGGACCACTACAGATCTCGCATGAAGAAGAGATTTTGTTCACTTGAATAGAGTTGTTTATGAGTAAAAGAAAAATTTTGGGGGAAAATCTTCCATCACGCATAGACTTAATATTTGAGCCAATGAGACGACGACGAATTTACTACGGACATTCTTTGGCAAAGAATTGCCGAACCGTTTAGCGAAATCCCTTGGGTCGTTCCAACTTTCATTTTCATAGAGGGCTAGGTCCTCTAATAGCGCCCAGGATTCTTTGGTGTTTCTGTCACGAAGCTTACCACCGGTCAATTGATCGATGGTTCGTCTTGTAGCGAGATTGACATGGTCATAAAAAATTTAGACTTGGAGCAAAAGATCAATGCCATGATAAGGGACTTTTTGGAGTAAGTCATTGAAACGAGTTCATGCTTCAGAGAGGGACTCTCCTTGATGTTGTTAGAACATCAGGATGTCATTGCAGAGTTTTGCAGTCCTCCCGGTAGAAAGAATTGATCCAAGGAAACGAGTAGTAAGATCCTCCCATGTGGATGAAGTAACCCTGCTTGAAGACGTTCAAGCCAATTGCCTAGTACCCCGCCCCACCCCCCCCCCCCCCCCCGCTTGATCGCGAAGGGAAAATTAAAATAAACGCAGGCGCTTTCTTTCCCTATTTGCAACATCAAGGTCAAGTGACTCCACAAGTTTTAAGAAATCCTTGAGATGTTGGTTTGGATCCTCGGACCGAAGTCCGTGGAATGAGATCGTTTTGCACCAACCGGATGGTGTCGGATCGCAGAGGCACCACATTGTTCCTTACGGGGAGCTCAATGGTGTTTTGATAGCCCCGTGCTAGTGTTTGTATAATCACTATGAGTACTATAGGAAATTCGTCTCCCAAGAGGCTTTTGACGAAAATGGATTACAAACAAATAACACGAAAAAAAAGATAGACTACAAGAAAGCTAATATACTGAAAATAAAATCTCACTTGATAGGAATCAAGCGAGTAGACCTAAGTTAAACAATGATCGAAACCTAACTATTCCCCACGCAGCGGCGCCAAAAACTTATGTGCGATCGTCATAGACATTCAACAAGAAGTTTAACAACTCCCTAGGCAGTATACCTAACCGTTGTAGTGTAGTACAGGCAAGACTCGGGGGGTTGTTATTGTTCTCTAGAGGGGTAGGTTGGGAACTCGAAAAGAATCTAACAAAGGTCTACAAGGTTGAGAGAAGATTCTTTTTGTATTTTTATATTTTTATAAAAGCAAGTAAATATCATGGTTTGAGAGATTTGGTTTGGTTTTTGTTAATTAAACTAATTAATATATATACTACTGGTGATAACTTTATGGTAAACGAACTATTTTACTTAATCCATGCACTACTGCCTAATTTGCTTCTCTAACTTGTTGCTTTGGTCAACCTTGTGAGACTGTGAAGTATTTCCTAGGTCATGAACAGATTACACGAATCTGCCGTCTATGTAATATTCCGTTAAGGTAATGCATAGGTAAGGTAGTATGAAGACTATTACAAGGCCCCTAAGATTACATAACATGCATTAAAACACTTAAGAGGGATCAACCATATTATGGGTAAGGTAGTGTGAAGACTGGAACCGATGGTATCCTTTCTACATACTCGCGTTTCCCTAGACGTTTATGCTAATGTAATATCTTATGGCTAGTTTCATGCAATTATAAGTAAATACCAATGAATCTAGCCTAACATATTAAAAGGAAGTGAAGAACAAGAATTAATCAAACAACACATAGACATATTGAAAGATTAAAGCTATAAATGGACTTCACATGATTAAAACATGTGTTCAAGGCTGATACAAAAAGGTTTTGACACCCTAAAAATGATCCTAACAGCTGCTACAATCGACTTCTAAAGGTAGGGTTCGTCTCCCAAAAGTTACACACTAAAAACCCTAAAATCGAGTTTGTATATACAGGAAAACGGGCGCGACGACGTCAGTTTATAATCCTGACGTCGTCACCCCGCCGAATTGTTTAGGGCTTCACTATGTCGGTTGGATCCTGACACCGTCACATAGAATTTTGACACCGTCCCTTGAACGTTCTGACGCCGTCACATAGAATTGTGACGCCGTTTCCAGACACTCTACGCATTTTCTTCATAAGATTTGGTGTAGAGTTGTAATCTTGTTCGTTTCTTCTCCAAATGAGCCTAAGTCACGTGTATTTCATCCAAAATCCATCCAAGTGCTAAAAACACAAAAAGGAATGATTAAGTACATAATTTGGGAATATTTGCATGATTTAGGGGGTTAAATGACCCTGAAAAGTGTATAAAATGACAGCTCATCAAATACGCCTACACTTGGGATTTGCTTATCCTCAAGCAAATGGGCTTTTCTACCTAAAGAATAGTAATATCGGGAGCATTTAACTTATTTTTAAAAGATAGTTTATGACACAATCTTCTAGACCTCGTAATTAAAAACACATAAGTTATATAATAGCACCTCACATAAGTGTTTGGATTCTCTCTTTCTCTTAGGTGTATAATGAATTATAACAATATAGGAAATGAAAAATTAACACTCATTACCTGTCGTTGAATATAAATTACCATAGGCTTGGTAAGGGATCAAAAACCTCCACTGCTAGGTGTAAGTACTAGAAATTACTATCAAGAGGTCTTTTAAAGGGTTGTGATGTTTGGATGTTAGGTAAACAATAATGGAAATAGATGGGATACATTTGGGATTTGGGGTGGTGGTGAGTTAATTAAATACAAGAATACATGCCGAGGCATTGCTAAGCCAAGACTCGACCACTCTAGGACTAAGATATACAAAACTCTACATCAAACTCTTTCTTTTTCTTTTCTACTTTTTTTTGTTTTGTTTTGTTTTTTTTAATAAACATAATACATAACTTGGGGTTTATAAACACACCCCTACACTAGAGTTTTTACTAACTCATTACAATTAACTAACTATAGACCCGAATTGAAAGGATCAACAAAAACATGGAGCTTATTAAGCACTAATGGGGGTAATAGATGACTTCTTCCCCAATTCTCCATAAGATAAAAACTATCATGATTCCTAATCATCTCAAAACTGTATACACTGATAAATGACTGGAATTAGAAACTATGTACTCATGCAATAATTAATTGGGTTTACAAAGGTAATAATAATAATGTACTAAAAATCAGTACATACAAGGAAGGCTAAGGCGATTTGGGTGTAACAATTTGGTGTAAGTGTAAACATTGCTCTTCATTAATAATCTAGAATCTACCAAAAAAATATGAGAACCGTGAAAAAGATAGGCTCAAAGAGGTGTACTATGGGTATCTTCCACTAAAAATGAGTGCATGGCAAGGGTGTGCGGATAGTTATATGATCGAGGTGACCATAATAACAACTACAGGTTTAAAACAGGGTTAATCATAGTGACTCTTATCATTTAGCAAATTCTAATTCTCATTATGTGGTCTTGGAATGAATCACAAAAACAAGTTCTAGAATTTAATGCACTACCAGTACACTCTCATATAATTTTAAACCGATACCAATGTTCCAGAAAAGGCAATAAAATCACATATGCACGATCAAATCCATGAACGCGACACATGCAATTGCTTAAATCCTTAACTCGAGAAAGCTAGAGGTAAAATTATCTTAAGCACCAAAGATGGGCACTTGAATTCCTAAAGATCTAAAGGCGAACCTCACATTTTTGAGGTGAAATTTTTGAGTGGTAGGGTTTTTGTGCTAGTCATATAATTCCTATCCATGAGACGCTAATAATACTTAGTTTTCATCTGTATATGTCATAAAAAAATTTATATTTGGGTCAAAATTACCGTCTACGCTATGTTTCGATATATTGCTCATCTTTTAAAGGACAAAGCAAATGGCAATTGAAGGAATAGTTTCTAATGCTTATTTCCCCATACATTTATTTATAACATTGTCCCCAATGTTCTTAAAAGTACCCGTACAATGAATAAAAGGAAAAGAAAAAGACGGAAGAAACTAAAAAATGAGTACTCCCCTGGTTTGCTCAATAATTGAGAAGAAACATATGATAACTAGCTAAATCGTCATTAAGAGTCGTCCACATGAAACTCCTAAGAACTCTTGGGTTTCTTCTCATCAAATATAACCTGTAAATCAAAGAAAAAAAACATTACACCTGACATAAAATCAGCGGGATAATGATATATACAATGATACTTTTAGGGTTTAGACTCAATGAAAGCGGTAAGATAGGATTAACGTGTTAATGTAATTGTGGTTTTCTGCAGGTTTTTAAGAAAATTACAATTTTTGGAAACTATACAAAATTAATTTTCAAAAATTTAAGAAAATACAAAGTTTACAAATGCTGGAGATGTAACGCCATCAGGATTAATCCTAAAGCCATCTCCACACTATAAACGAATTTTTCTTTGTTTTCTGGAAAAATTTCTTCACGTAAATCTATTAGTTATTTCCTGTAGAAAATACTACATAAATCCTAAGAACAATTAACACAATTATATGACTTGAAACTGACACAAGACGCGATTTAATCTAAACAATTTATTTAATATGTTTGAAGTGGTTCTTAGAAACCGGATTTTCCTTTAATAATTTTTAATGAAATACATTTGATTGCAATTAAGATGAAGTTAAATACAAAACAAATCATGATCAAATAATAATTCAAACATATAAAAATAAATAATCAAGAATTAAAACACATAACACTCCTAAAATTCATAAAAATAAAAGAATTGGGTTGCCTCCCAACAAGCGCTTTTGTTTATTTAACGAGTCTTGTAGCTAGACTCGAAGTCTCACTACCCGAAAAGCTTGATGATACTCACGTGATTGTTTGTGAGTTTTTTGATTGTCTCTTTATCCTTTTTGTACG
>BQNB010084454.1:0-27265 GCA_026074375.1 Tanacetum coccineum | reverse complement strand
TAACTAAAATGTTAAATAACAGTATTGTACTTTAGCTTTTGTGCAATAGTGGTAAATTTTGAATAATACCATTATTATTACACAAAATAAAAGTAAAATACCATCATTGAGTATTTTAGTTGTATAATAACTTAAATAGATATCGAGATATAATTCAATACAGTTTAGGCGCCCGATTTATTATTAGTAATAATAAAACCAACTAGCTTGAGAAATTCTCTCCATAAAGACGTGCATAGTTAACCCTTTCGATCAATGTATATATGACAGGTCATGCACGAAGGACTACGAGTCATATACTCATAGGATAAATGAGTAGAGACTTTACGAGATGAATGTATTCGTCTCCCATACGTGTGAAGTTATCCTTTTCTGTATATTGAACTTCTGCAAACTGTGCCATATTGATCACAGCCATCAATAGTAGCCTTGGAATGTTTTTGGTTATGAGGTACTCTCGGTTTATATTTTTCCACGCATCTTCTACATGCTTGTACATCAAGTTTTAGGCATACTCCTCATTGACATTATATTCCTTCATGTAACTTTCAACTCTCGATGAAGTATGCTTTCTTTCTTGCTCATCCTATATTTATATTAACAAAATTGGTTTGTTAGGCTCAAGCGTAAAGTAGGAGTTCAAAAACTAGATTAGTTAAAATTTATGTGTGTGGACTACTAGAAAACGGTGTACCTTGTGGCTCATGACATCATTTAAGCGTCGACCAAGTATACCTGAGTATCTAAAAAGAGGAGGTTCAAAGACAACCCATTCGACAGCCTCCTTTGTGACTATATCACTCATGCCAAGATAACAAGTTGTTGGAAGTAGGTTAGCACCACCAGTAATGGATGCAACTGAATCATGACCCTCCGTTGTTGGTATGTGTCCCTCATTTACCCTTTTTGCTTCAACCATTAGGGCTCTAACCCACTCCTTCATCTGTGCATGATCATGCATACTTTAGGGCCTGATTGGACGTATGCATGTGTTTGGATGTATGGTTATGCATATTAAAAATCTCCGACATATATTGACTCTTTGTTCGTCTTTATGGAAGTTAGCCGCGAAGGCTATTGGAATTGGCTTCAATGTCAGATTCAAGACTTAAATGAACCAAAATAATTGTTTTTGGCCTATTCATACTAGCAATGGGGATGGAGTAGCTATTTGGTTGGTGAGTTCCTAGCATGCTATTGGTTGTCTAGAAAGTTGTTTACTACTTCTTTCTATGTTAGTAATAAGAATGGTTGTGTCATTCTTTATTAGTGGTTTGGTTAGTAGCTTGTTATTAGCTTGTGTCATCTATAAGTGTTAAAATTGCCATAACTTTTACGAAGAAAATTCCAGACCGAGAATAATGCGGCTCAAAGCATGCACCTAATCCCCAAAAGTAGCATTCAACAATTCGATCTCTTGAATAAGGTGTGTTGTTCTTGACATCGAAAGCTTTCCACCATCGATTGTAACATCATACATTATGTTTTACTGTTAGATTTTTTTTTCTTAATCTCATAGATACTAAGGAAGTAATGAGTATAAGCTAGAAAAACCAAAAGATCATAGAAAATAAATAGTAATAATTTGAAAGAATAAACATTAAAAGTAAAGGTGGAGGCTATATGTATAGTATATACTTGTACATATTGCTGAGCTCTTCCTTGTGCAATGACTGAAGCAAATTGAACTCTAACCTTGAAAGTTTAAGTAAAGTCTTGTTATGAGAATCTTGTTGTTGATAAAAAGGAATGTATTGTGCCACCTCTATTCTTGGCAACCTTTTCTAGAGAGGTTGCTTTAGCGCCCGTTGAATTTCGGTAGAAAGAGCAGGGTTGGTCGAAAGAGTATCTTTTGCTATAATGCTAAGATGAGATCGTGTAAAAACAAGAGCATCTTCTAATATAATCTCCCTTGGTACCCTCATATACGTTGCTTTGTGCAACCCAAGCAAACCTTTAACATCATTAGCTAACGATTGCTTGAACGCTCCATTTTTATCTTTATAGTTATTGAAAACATCTGTGTTAATTTATAAAGAAAAACGATTACATTATTTTTCATCGTTAATATGTTGTAATATAAGTTATATATATTACACACTTGTTTTCTTGATTTTTTTATTATAACCCTGATTAAAATACATAAATTGGGTGGTGCAACTCGTTGATATAATAGAAATACCAAATATAATGCACACTTCGTTTAAATGTGCAGATATCTATGTATATATGGACATATAGAAAATATTTTCATTTGAATGACTAAGTAAGTTTTATTTTACAAAACCATAATTTTATTTGACTTTTTGTAGTCTCATATGAGGGGTAAACTAACATATATTGACAATATTACTGAATTTTGTTAGGTGACTAGGTTATTGACTCAAGCCCGAATGTGAGTTTGTGGTCCATTAGGTTTAGGGTTTGATGTTGGTTATTATCCAAACCAGAGACGGGGCCAGGAATTAGTTTTAGGGGGGGCTCAAAAAATTTTTCTAACACTAGCATACAATTTCTTGTCTTATAAATTGGATTGAATTTAAACTGCTACAGTAATACGAAAAGTGGTTGATGTTGTTGATTGCTTTTTCTTGTGTAGATGATCAGAAATGAGGAAAGTGTTCGATGGTGTTGATTGCTTTTTCTTCATAGCTGCATGTTGATATTATGGTCATAAAATTAGCAAAATTATAACTAAAAGCATGAACTGCCCTTGCAAATTAATATAGCAAACTAATAAGGCTTTTAGTGGAAAAGAATGTTGAAACCGTATATGGGCTTTTAATGTTTGAATAAGAAAGTATATGGGCCTGTAAATCGAGTTTCAAACATTTAGAACTAGTTGGGCTTTTTTTTAATGAAACTATGAGAAACCCTTTGACTAGTCAATTATTTCTTCTCCATCTACATCTTCCGTCGTGCAACTCTGAAAATCTGCAACAAACTCTGATTTTCCAATGACCATAATGGCAACAAATTCTTCTTCAACAACAAATTTAGGCCAATAGCAAGGGCCAAAACAAACCATTAGCAGGGGCCAAAACAAAAACTTATGAAACACAGACTGAAATTTAAACTACAAGTTAAACGTGTTGGGCCGGTTGGGGGGGGCTAAGCACCCACCAGCCCCCCTACTGGCTCCGTCCCTGATCCAAACCATCTATTTATTATAAATAGACATGCTATCTTACATATGTAACGCATTCAATCAAATAATAATCTCTATTATCTTATATGGTATCCGAACTTTAGGTTAGATCTACCACTAAAAATTTGCTATCTTCCGGTCATGGCTAAACGTCGGTGATAAAAGGGATCCCGTTTTATCCGAACTTTATTATTTTTGCTAAGGTAGTTTTTTTTCATATCCAACTTATAAACCCTGTCCCACAAAACCCTAGCCGTCAAAATTGAGTACTTAAGAATTTAATCGATCAATGCTTTATTACATAGTATGTGTGCGCGCAAGTAGCGACAAAAATAAAACACAAAGTTACTGGTTGCATTTAAGTTAAACTAACTAAGATTACAAACACAATTTTTAAGAACCGCGTACATTTTAAAAAATCAAAGATTTTGCAAGTGTCACAAAAATCCATGGGTGTGCAGGGATCCCTGGATCCACCTTAGTTCAGTCATTGTGATCATGTATAAGGACTAACCACACGCAACGTATCCATGTTTCACATTACTCTGATTTGAGTTTTTAAGAAGATAATTAAAATGCTTAGTTGTACAGTGTGTGCAGGTACTAACCACATGCAACATAATATCATTGTTTCACATTACTCTAAAATTTAAGTTTCTAAGAAAATAGTTAAAATCCATATTTGTATAGTCTGTGTATGTACTAACCACATGTAACATAATATCCTTGTTTTCGCCTAAGACGGAACCATAAGGATGAGCGGTCACCACTCCAGTTATCACCATATGTTTCATAAATATGTTGCAATGCATGATCAATCTCCTGTTTAAAGAGATATAGTATGCCAAGGCGTTGGATTTCATCAATCAACTTTAACAAATTGGCATGTTTCATAGGAATATCCAAAGCTTCTTTTAGTAGTTGTCGCATTTCTTTTTTAAAATCTTCCACTATCTGTTCTACCCCTGGCTCTACCTGCTACATTCATCATAGAACATAATAAAAGAAAATAGGTTTAAGTAACACTAAACAAAATATATATGCTACTATGTTAATCATTTTCTATGATATCTAAAAAGATTAAATTAAGTATACCTTGTCATAGATAAGAAACTGATCTCCCCAAATGCTTGGAGGAAAGTTATAAATGGGGCGAATAGGTTTTTCTTCCATAAGAGACATGAATATATGGTTAGTTAGAGTTGCTCTTGGCTTGATGGAGAGCTGCTCTTAGCTTGATGGAGAGTTGTTACGATTTATAGAATGACATTAGCATACTCAATTAGACCTAAATCTTACCCAATGGACTTTTATTAAATAATATAGTACGAAATACTTTAACATTGACATATGACACTAGCATACTCGATCATACCTAAATCTTACACAATAGAATTTATCAAATAATATAGTACTTCAACATTAACATCATACCTTTATTTGTCAAAAGATGTTAGCTCATGCGATCTTAAAGATGTTAACTCATGCAATAAGGTCGTCTTTATTTGTCAAAAGAAAATCATAATCTATATCACATGCATGCTAAGAAAAAAACACATTTGCTCAAAACTCAAAAAATAAGTAATATTAACTATTACTTTTTTGACACATACTATCAATCAAACATAATATATAAGAACATTTAATTAGAGTTCAAATGCAGTCAGTTTATACTTAATTACTTATTGTGAATTTTAACATAGAGAGGAGGTAAGTAAATAAGGAAAAAACTCGACCTACCTTCCAAACACAAAACCCTCGAATCTACATAGTCTTCGTCTCTTCATTCAATCGTGTGTTATGTATTAACTCAATTCAACAGTCATGGTACTATATTTTCTCTCTCCTCCAACCAACCTCCCTTTTTTCACCTCAACATTTTCAAAAGCTTAAAAACTACCATTTTCATAGTAATTTATGTTCCTTTCTTAATATGGATTAGTGCATTAGAATCAGCTTGTGATTCCGCACAAATTGTAATAAGTTTCATCGACTTTGAGTGTCTATTTCAAAATCCACCATTGTTGAATTTTGGCGCCAAAACTGGAATTTAGTTTTTCTAATCATAATCGAGGTCTGTGTGCTTAGCAATTGATTAATTGTTGAATAATTGATTAATTGTTGATTTTGATCTATGGATTGTAATATTCTGATCGATTGAGAAATTTCCCCAATATGTTGAAACCCTAAGCATGAGATCTAAGAGGACTATTAAGCCTACTAGGTTTTTTGATAATTCTGTTGTAAATACTAGTAGGAACTCAAATAAACAGAAAAATACTCCAAAAAAGAATGTAGATAAGATTGATAAAGAGAATGGAACAGTAGAATATGATGAAGAATCTGTTTCAGTGAATAGTAATCAGTCTAATACTATAGGTGAAGAGAGGATTGATGGTAATGTGGATGTAAGTTCAGAGGAGGAGATTAGGGAAAAGTTTAAGGAGGTTAATGTTGTGAATGGTGGTAGGAATGATGTTGAGGTACAAGTTCACCAGATGCAGGATACTGATCCAGGGGAGGTTATAGGTGATAAGACTGATGTTGTATTTGAGCCTGAGTTAGTGAAGGATAATGGTGTTACCAGTAATGACATGGCCACGAAAGAGCAAAAAGAAAGTAATCAAACTAATTCTAACAAGGTTCAAAGGACTTATGCAAATGTTGGTGTGGAAAAGCTGGATTTATCTAGGAAACTGGTTGCAAAACCTACTGAAATGGATGAAGAAGGCAATGAGTTTGCTATATTTAATGATGTGATTCTTAGTGAAGGTTGTAAGAAGTGGGATATGATAGTATGTGGCTACTTTGTTAGGCACAACATGACTGTTAATGAGTTAAGATATAATTTGAGGAAAATGTGGGGTAGGAAAGGATTTAAGGATATCATTGATGTGAACAATGGGGTTTACTTTATGAGATTCTATAATGAAGAAGGGATGGATTCAGTAGTTAATAGTGGCCCTTGGATGGTCAATAACAAACCTTTCTTTGTACAGAAGTGGGATATTCATGTCTGCTTGGATAGGAGAGAACCAAAACAAGTGCCCCTATGGATTAGATTGTGCAATGTCCCATTAGAAGCTTGGACTACTAATGGTATAAGTGCCCTTGCTAGCAGGCTTGGAAATCCTTTGGTTATGGACAACACTACTGCTGAGATGTGTAAAATGGGTGTAGGAAGGGTTGGTTATGCTAGAGTATTAGTGGAAGTTAGTGCTTATAAATGTCTTCCTGAAGAGATTGAGGTAGTATATAGAGATAAGAATAAAGTTGAAATGTGCAGAAAAAAGATTCAAGTTAGATATGATTAGTTACCACCAAGATGTCCTACATGTTGTGTGTTTGGACATAGTGAGAATTCATGTTGAAAGAATGACTTGCAGAAGAAACCTGATAGTGGTTATGGTAATGATGAGACAAAGAATAAGGATACAACAAAGATGGATGAGGATGGATTTACCCAAGTCAGGAGTAGAAAATACAATGGGAATGGTGATAAAAATAGCAACAATCAGACTCAAAACTTTGGACTTCATGGCCAAATGAAGAATCCAGTGACTCAGTTTATGTATCAAAAGAAGAATAAAGATGAAACAAAGATGGATAAGCAGTGTTTTAAGAATGATGCTAGAAAGTCTGACAATTAGGTGGAAAATGGTGAGCAAAAGAGTCCAGATAAAGGTAGTCCAGGCAAAGGTAGCATTGATAAAAAAAGTACCAATAAAGATAGCACTAAGAAAGTTAATGGAAGTGATAAGAGTAGAAAAGCTTGGAGTGTTTAAGGAAATCTACAAATAAGTTTACTGTATTAAATGAGCTTGATGATCATGAGGAAGGAGTGGATCCTAATACAGAAAAACAAAATTATGTGAATGATGTATTTCCAGATAATAATGGTATTGAGAAAGGCATGGAGAGTGATAATATAGAAGGTATGGATAAAGGGGTATTTGGGAATGAGAATGTGTTTTAATGGATCTAAAAATTAGTTGTTGGAATATCATAGGTTTAGGTACCTCTGATAAGCAAAATGAAGTCAAAAAGTTCATTGGGGGTGAAAAGTTGAGTATATGTGCAATCATTGAAACAAGAATTAAAACTAAGAAGTTGCAAAGTATTGGGGATAGTATCTTTAAAAACTAGGATTGGGTTCATAATATGAGATTTTGTGATAAGGGTTGCAGAATAATATTAGGATGGGACAGTGACATCATTCGTTTGAATCTTATTAGTTACTGTAAACAGTCTATGCTTTGTAAGGTGGATGCAGTTAAGGGAAGTCTGTCTATGTTTTATACTTTTATGTATGCTGCTAATAGAGGTAATGAGAGGTTAGAGCTTTGGAAGGAGCTGGTTATGTATAAAAAAGTGATTGGTAATAATGTCTGGGCCATCATGGGTGACATGAATGTTACCCTTGATCCTAAAGAGCACTTAGCAGGGAAATCTTACATGTCCAAGGATATGTATGATTTTAAGGAATGTGTAAATTTGATTGAAGTTGAAGATATCACAAGTTCTGGCTTATTCTACACATGGATAAAGAATCTGTATAAGACTAAGAATGGGGATGATGCTGGCATTCTAAAAAAACTGGACAGAGTTATAGGAAATGAAACATTCATCTGTAAGTTTAGCCAGGCTCATGCTATTTTTCTCCCCTATCTTATTTCAGATCATTGTTCTGTTATTCTTGTTCTGCCAAATTCAGTGAAAGCCAAAAAGAAATCATTTAGATTTGCTAATTTTGTCACTAATTAAGAAGAATTTGGGGATATTGTTAAAAATCATTGGGTATCTGTGAATGAGGGGTGCAATATGTTTAGAGTAGTTCAAAATTTGAAACTATTAAAAAAGTATCTGAAAGAACTAGCTTGGAAGGATGGTGATATTTTTGAGAATGTAAAGGAATTAAGGATTAAACTAAAGGAAGTTCAAACCAAAATTGACAAAGACCCTACTAATAAAGTTCTTATAGCAGAAGAGAGCAAGATTCTGCATGAATACAACAATGCTATGAGTGATGAAGAAAAGTTTTTGTATCAAAAAGCCAAAGTCAAGTGGCTTTTTGTGGGTGATAGAAATAATGCTTATTTTCATAAAGCTTTAAAGAGTAGAAATCATAGAAACAGGATTAATGCCATCCATGATGAGGAAGGAAAAAGGTATGAATGCAATGAAGTTGGTAAGCAATTTGTTAACCATTTCAAGAAGTTTTCGGGGGAAAGTATTCCTGTAAGGAAATTTTTAGATATTGATGAGTTATTCAAAGTAAAACTAAGTCAGGATGAGGCATTAAGCATGATACATAATGTTAGTGATGCTGAAATTAAAAGGGCCATGTTTCAAATTAACGACAACAATGCTCCTGGACCAGATGGTTTCTCTTCACATTTTTACAAGAAGGCTTGGGATACTATTATAGGTGATATATGTAAGGCTGTGAAAGACCTTTTTCACAAAGGGGAAATTCTCTCAGAAATTAACTCCACTGTTATAGCTCTGGTTCCTAAAATCCAAACACCAGCTAAAGTGTCTGACTACAGGCCTATTGCCTGCTGTAATGTAATTTTTAAATGCATCAGCAAAATTCTTACTGAAAGGATAAAGATGAGTCTTAAAAAGCTTGTTAGCCAGAATCAAAGTGCCTTCATTCCTAGTAGACAAATTCAAGATAATATCCTCATCTCTCAAGAGTTGCTAAAAATGTATGAAAGAAAAGGGGGTCCTAAAAGAGTAGCTCTTAAAATTGATTTGCAAAAGGCATATGACACTATTAATTGGTGTTTCATGGCTAATATTCTTAAAGGTTTTAGATTTTATGACAAGATGGTTCAATGGATTATGCTCTATGTGACCACTACCACTTTTTCTATCAATGTGAATGATGAAAGTTGTGGATATTTCAAAGGTGGAAGAGGGTTGAGACAAGGGGATCCAATATCTCCTTATCTTTTTATTCTAGTCATGGAAGTCCTTAATCTGCTGATGATAAGGAACATTGTTAAAAATGGCTCTTTCAACTACCATTTTGGGTGTGGGCAACTCAGCATTACTCATGTATGCTTTGCTGATGATTTGCTTATGTTTTGTCATGGGGATGTTGCTTCAGTTAAGGTCATTAAAGAGACTATTAAGGAGTTTGGTACTGTCTCTTTGGTCTTCTCCCAAATTACAACAAAAGTACTATCATATTTGGAGGGATTAATGAGGAAGGCAGACAAAGTATTTTAATTGTGGTTCCTTTTAGAGTGGAAAAGTTACCAGTGAAGTATCTTGGGGTTCCCTTGGTAACAAAAATAATTGGGGTGAAAGATTGTAAGAACTTGGTAGATAAAGTAAGGAACAGAATAATGAGCTGGAAGAATAAGTGCTTAACATATGCTGGAAGACTTTAGCTTGTGGCCTCTGTCTTGGAGTCCATTCATGTTTATTGGGCCACTGTTTTCCTCCTCCCTCAATCAATTGTTAATGAAATTAATAGTCTTCTTAAGGGATTTTGTGGAACCAGGAGGAAAGGGCTAATGGTAGGGCTAAAATTGCTTAGAAAAGTCTGTGTAAGCCTAAGTCTTAGGGGGTCTTAGTCTTAAGGACTTGGGGATTTGGAATAAAGCTCTAATCATTAAGCATTTGTGGCATGTTGCTATTGACAAAGATTCCCTATGGGTAAAATGGGTCAACACTTTCAAATTAAAAGGTAGGAGTATTTGGGAGATTAATGAAGAATTGTATGATAGCTGGGGTTGGAGGAACATTCTCAGAATTAGGAAGGATGTGAGACAATATATAGTCACTAAAATAGGTAATGGGGATAATACATCTTTGTGGTTTGATAATTGGGCTGGAATTGGTGCACTAAGTGATTTTGTATCATATAGGGATATATATGATGTCAGAATGAAGGCAAACTTAACTGTCAGTGAATTTATTAAGGGATATAATGGTAAATGGCCTACAGAATGGATGACTAAGTTCCCTATGATTTATCACTTGCCTGCAATTACAGTAACTCAAGACCATATTGATGCTATGTTGTAGAAAGGAAAAGATGGAACTATGGGTGAATTCTTTGTTAGCCAAGCTTATTATGACCTTCAAACTTATAGCAATGCAGTATCTTGGAACAAATTGGTGTGGTTCTCTGAGAATATTCCTAAGCATGCCTTCATACTTTGGCTTGTTATTCAGGAAAAACTCACAACTCAAGACAAAGTAAGAAGATGGGGATCCTATGATATGATGGTATGTCTACTGTGTTATGATGAAATGGATTCACATAAACATCTATTCTTCAAGTGTGAATTTGCTAACAAATTTTGGAGAATGGTTAAAAGGAAAATCAAGTTTCATTGTGCTGACATGGAGTGGCAGGATCTCATTACTAAACTTTCAGGAATGCAAAATGGTAATTCTGTTGGCAGCATTGTTAGAAGACTTTGTTTGGCAACATGTGTATATCTTGTATGGCAAGAGAGAAATAATAAAATATTCAGAGATGAGGCAAGAAGTATTGACAATCTATTCACCATTTTTAACAATATCATTCAATGGAGACTGTCAAGTCTTAAAGTCAAGAAGAGCCAGGCTGTTCTTAGCACTGCAGAGATTTGGGACATCAAGTTTAATGTTATCTATGGACAAGATTAAAAGGCAAAAAGGAATGATTGTGGGTATTTGTATTGGAGATTGAGCAACCTTTAGATAGTATTGACTTCTATAGAGCTATTTCTCTTTTTGGTAGGATAAAGGAGTGTTTAGGACAAGTTGGTTATGGTTATATCTTAGCTGCTATATGTTATCTGCTTTGCTTAACATCTGTAGAGTGATATTAGGGTCATTACAGAGTCTAGAACCTTGTATCTTGGAGTTTTCCTCGGTATTTGTTCCTTTTGATTCCATAATAGGTGGTTTAGATTAGCCTTGGGAGGGTATTTATTTGGATCAAACTGGACTTTGCACAGGAAGATGTACCATAAGGTAGGTTGCTAGATCTGTGAAGGGAAACTGACCTGAAGTATGGTAATGATTGGGACAGAATACTTCTGGTTTTAATATTATCATACTGTTTGGAGGTTAGAAAGGGTATGCTTAAAGGTGAGTGTTTCTAGCCTAGTGATGCCTGCTTATCTTTTACTAATTTAAATCAGTGATGTTGTAGATGCTATTTGTGTTTAGTAATAGATTGGTGGGAAATGTAGCTAGGTTGGAAGAGCCCTTTAGGCATTGTGAATGGGGCTATATCCTACACAATGATGCCCTCTCTTGTTAGCCTTTGCTATTGTGGATGTTGGATGAATGGTATTAGGCTGACCTAAGTTGTGGAAATGTAGTTGTGAGGATATGGTAATGAAGCTACATAGTGAACTACAAGGTCAGATGAGTTGTCTGTCCTATCTGTGTCTTTGTAGGGTATAAGCAGAGATGAATTTTAGTTCCATCTGATATATAGAATAGTTGTCTGTTAGTGCTATAGTTCTTGTATATAGCTGTTTGTATGATCTGTTTTTATAGCAAGGAGCAGGCTTGTCTGTTCTCTTGCTTATATTTAATGTATCTTTGTTAATTAATAAAAATGTTTACCTTTGCACCAAAAAAACATAGAGAGGAGGTATTCAAAGCAGGTATTAAAAAATCTGCAGTTAGAATTCAAATGCTGTCACTTTCTTTTGAAACATCGATTGAATGTACTGTTATAGATAATTTTGCTACTATTCTGAATTTTGAAGAAATTTAACAAGCAATAACATCTAAAAAGACTTTACTTCAACGCAGTGACAACGTTTAATTGTATTTTTTTTATTTCGATAAGATTTTTATATATGTGTATGTTTTTTTTCATTTCAATATTTGATTGTATACAGTCAAACGGTAATGCCTATGGCGATCTTGATGCTACATTAGGATTTGTTTATGACTATGTGAAGCTCATTTTAATATACAAAACTAAGCAGTCTATGAGAGACGAAGAGTTCTGTTCAAAAATGAGAGACGTAGAGTTCTGTTTAAAAATGAGAGACGTAGCTAGAGTTGGTATTTCATTCTTTTTAATATATTAAGTCTTTTTATTATTTTTCTATAATTTGAAATTGAATATTTTTTTAGAGTTAATTCAAATTTCGTCTATTTGGTTAACACGCATTTGCATCTTTTGTTTTTTTTCAAAGTTCTTGCACATGTCGTCCCTTTGTTTCCAGAATCTTGCAGCATTAGTCCTTTTGGGAAACGACTATTTGATTTTGTAGTTAAATCCCTCACATGATGAATACGTGATGCTGATTTGGTCATTTCACTCCTCATTTATCGGGTATTTTTGACTTTTCATATTTTTTTCATCTTCAACCTTAGAAACCCAACCATTTATTCTAATGGCTAATAATTTGGTCATTTTCTGCATCTTCAACCTTAACAGCTTTACAAGCATACATCATCTTTAGAACCCCATTTGCTTCCATCATTGTTCTTCAAACGAAAACCCCAACCTAAAATCACGTTAGTTTAAACTTAACAGCTTTGTGTAATCTTTTATCAAACGTTTACGTTTGCAAGAAGTAAATAAACCGTTTGTCCCTAAAAAACAATTCACTGCCAAATCATCAATGGGAACAATCCCTTGATATAGAGACTTCGATCTCCGACCAACCACCGCTCTCCGTCCCTACAACCACCAACACCAAAGCCGTCACACAATCCCCACCACCGCAAACCTAGTTTCATCTCAAACCCCTAAATTTGATTACCATGCTGAAGAGGCAGTTAGGATAATACAAGGTCTTGTTGGTATTGTTCAAGACGTGAAACTCTGTTAAATAGAAAATATAGGGAAAGTGGGTAGGAGTGTGTAATGGCGACACATTAGTATATTAGGAAAAATAATTGAGGATGTAAGTGAGGATGAGGATTTTACGTGTGGTCCATGGGTTAGCGCGGTTACGTAAGGGTATTGCGAGTGATTGTTTTTACGATATCAAGACCTTTTGTAAGAATGAGAAACTTGACAAGGTTGTTGCACCAATCATGTCTTCTATGCCGAATGCGTTGGGTGATCTAACAGTAACACTCAAAGACCCTTCAGGTACAGTTCATCACAAAGTCCTTACGAATGGAGGTTATGGAAAGGCTATTACCATAGGAGCTGCTTTGATCATTCATAATGTTTATATTTTTTCTCCTAAACATTCATCTAAGTATCTTAACATACAAAGAGAAATTTGGTTAAAGCTTTCCATAAAGATGGTGGCTCTTCATATAAACATACATTTATCATAGATACAATCATTGGTTCTGATTCTAGACGGGTGACACAATTAGAGGGAAAAGTAGAAGGATTGTGTTAAGTTTGTGTTATTTTATGTTATGTTTGAAAATGCAGTAGGTTAATGTATGTACCAATGGTGGTGTTGTATTTTGTTGTTCATGAAAAACATATCATTTCCTTTTTGAAATTCATTGCGAGTTTCATAATGAAAAGTGGTTTTATTGATAAGTTTGGTTGTTCAAACGGTATGTCACTCAATAGATGTGCAATGCAGTAAACAAAAGGCAATTCAAGAATAACTTATGGTATATATTTGACAAAATTGTAGAAACTAGAAGGGGGTTGAATAGTTTGCCATTTTTTAATTTAATGTGACGTTTGTATATAAAAAGTTAGATTCGATTTTATATGATCTCAATGTACACACAATATGAACAATCTAGTTAAGTAAATAAATGACAATAAGTAATAATGTAAATTTGTAAGAAAAGAGATAAGAGTTAGAAAAATCAAACCACAACAAACAAATTTATAGTGTTTCGGTAACGAAGCTCATATTTGCCCTACTTCACTCCTTGAGTACCCAACTCGAGAGTTCTCTTCACTATATCAACACGCTTGTATTTTGAGGCCTGAATTACTAGCCACAATAAGCCAAATGTCGAGTCCTAATCTTAGCTAGAACTAATCTACCACACGCTTGTATTTTGAGGCCTGAATTACTAACCACAATAACAAAATATCACTTCACCTAAACACTAAAATGATCAACCCGATCTAACTATTACACACAATCACACGAGATATAAATGAATTACAAGATACACCACAATCATAACTACGTTACTTGAATACCAACTAAGCTATAATACTTCTTGACTTGATGATAAGAAGTATTCTCTTGCACTTGAGGATCTAAGCTTGAATCACTTGAAAACAAAAGCTTAAGATTAAATGATCAAAGGATTGTAGGAGATGTATAAACTGATTTAGAACAAAAAGAAAGTGAGTGCAAAAGGTGAAAAATATGTAGGGAACAATCCATTATTTATAGGCAAAGCTGGGAGCGTTTTTACATGGTCGCCCCCCTTAGCTTATAGGCCGGACCCCTTATCACTAAGGGGGCCGCCCATAGCAGAACGCTCCCATTTTTCTCTTTTCCAGTGGAGATGTTTTCTGGATCAGTTTTATCTATTTTTAGGTGGAAATTTTAAATTTAAAATATTTATTTTGAATAAAATATTTCTTGTAAATACCAAAAATATTTTGTATAAGTTTTAAAAATATTTGTTACATTTTATAAAAATGTAAGGTTTAGAAAAAAAATCCTTTGATCACAAATAAATTAAGCATTTATTTATCCATACCTTTAAGTGATTAATTTTTGAAATAAAAATTTACGACTAATTACTTGTTTACGTTTAATTTTACATAGAGCGTTTTTTACATTTTGTGATTATCAAAACGTAGAGAAGTCGAAAAATATCAATAACGTTTTTAGGCATTATTTCTATCAACAATCTCCCCCTTTTTGATGATTACAAAATCTAAACTCATTAAATGTAAAATTATTTTTAAACAAGTATTTAGTGAGTTTTATTTCATTTCTCCCCCTTTTTATAGAATCAAAAAGGCTTTGTCGATGAATTAACGTAAGTCCGACGGAATAAACGCTCCCCCTTGATATGTACTCCCCCTCGTTTGAGGACACCATGGAATCGAGCTATGGTAACTTTGCTACAAAACCAATTTAGAAGAACAAGTCCAATATTTCTAACATATAGCAAAAATAAAAGAAAAATATTCAAAAATGTTTATAATGCTTGGCAAGTGTCAAGATATTTGTGTAAACCAATCATCACAAATATATATATCAACTAAACTTAACTATATATATAGGAGTCAACCATCCAACACAAAAAGAATTAACTACTAGAAAAACATAAGTGCATTCATTAAACATAAGATATTGTGTATGAAACATAATATTACAACATGCATACATTAAGGCTAAATATTATGCTTGAAGCATAATAATACATAAAAACTACAAAGGTTCTAATTTTCCTAGAATGGCATAGGACTTGCTTACAAAAGGTTGGTTGGTCGTTTATTTGAAAGTGATAAAATACTAAGAATATAACATGCCTAGTTTGTTGTTGGTGGAGAGTTTGGTGCAGAGGCGGTTGTTGGTGGATAGTCCCTTTGAATTTGTAGTAGTGGTTGAGGTCGTGTGAGAAGAAATTCAACCCAATTGAGATCTTCTCTTATGGCCAAGAATTGAGCTTGGTTGTAGCGACAACATGAGCAATAGCCGACATGATGTTCAACTTGGTCGAAAGTGATAGTGTGAGGCAAGATTGGTGTAGATGGTGTTGGATTAGTGGTATGATTTGAGAGATGCATTGCTAGCAGGTTGGATAAATCATGAAGTTTATTGATGTCATCAATGAGCATTTCTCTAGTTGGAGAAGGAGGTAGTTGATGTTGAGTTTCGTTATGGTTTTGATATGCTTGCAAGACAACATCAACATAGAGATCAATGATTGGAGGTGAGTGAGGTTGAGGTGAAACATGGTTAGAGGTTACTATGGGAGAGTTTTCTTTTGAAGGTGCATTGCAAGGAGATGGTGGTTTAAGCATTGGTGTGGGTATGTTAACATCATCCATATTATATGAGTTATAATGGCTCAACTTCTTTCTCCATACAGGTCTTATGGAAATTTTAGGTTTCATGGAGTGTTTGGATAGGGAGTTTTTTGGGGATGACATTGGAGATGATAAGATGAGTATGATGAGGGTGATGAAGATGAGGACCAATTTATACTAGGATGATGAGATAGTTAAGGATAGATGGACATTTTTAAAATACAAATCCAAGGACTGTTTGTGAGTTCTAGAAAATTATAGTTGGGTCTAGGTAAAAGAAGATCAAATAGCAGAAAGAAACAATAAAATTTATGATCTGGTAGGCCGGCCCCCTTAAGTATATGGCCGACCCCCATAATTATATGGTTGGCCCCCTTATTATTAAGGGGACCGCCCTTAGGAGCTAAGGGGGCCGCCCATCTAATGTTTTCTAGACTACCCAGATTTTGAATTTTGGCTAAAAATTCATGAAGGAAATGATTTTTTGGGGTTATATTTGCAGCAAGTCCTATTTTTATAGCAATCAATACTATGAACACTTAGCAAGCATAGTTATATCTTAGGAAAAGAAACTTTCACAACTAATGTTTATAACATAAGAAATTACTTGTAACTACATTACTTAAGATGTGGTACTTCTCACGCTTTCATTCTCGCTATATAATTCCCAATTACTTTTAAAGTATTCATCATGATGCCCCATGAGACTCATATTATGAAGGAAAGATTGGTGTTTAGGTTTGTGTAAGTTTGTATGTGGAGATCGTTTATAGCCTATCTAGGATATATTTTACAAATATCATTGATACAAATTAGCACAGCGGAATTAATCAAACAACACAATGATATTAAACAAGGTTTTACTATTAAACACCAAGCCCCAATACTATTTGATCAAGATAATACGGTTGCCTACTGTAATAGGGATCAAGAGATCCTTGAGGCTACACTATCTATTAACTACTATCTATCTAACTACTAAATAAGCGTGTACACACACACGTTTTCTAGACTCTCATTGGGAGAGTTCTATGTTTCTGGATGCCTAAAACCTATAACCTGTATCTCTTTATATACTAGAGATATTAGGTTTTACAAAGAGATAAACATAAATCTTTTAAACATTTAACTTGATCTTCTGTTATCTTCTATCTTCATAAGGAGATCTTCCATAATCTTTATCTTTTGATATCTTTGACTAAATCTTCCATAATTCTCCACCAGCTTGTAGAATTCCAATCTGTTAGATTTAGTCCTTATGTTTCATTCTTTTATTTACTTTGTCTCATCAAATCAAGAATCCCAACAATCTTCCCCTATTTGATGATGATAAAACAAATAAAGTCGTGTACGAACTTCATCATAAAGCCAAAGCTTCCCCTAAAGTTGAGATGTAATCATCTCCGTGAATGAAACAAACTTCCCCTTAAGTAGATTTCCTTTGTACCATGCCACACCAAGGATCTATAAGTTGCAACTTGTTAATATTTCTTCCCCTTTTTGTCATAATCCAATAGGGGACTTATTAATATAAGCTACTTTGATCTTGACCACTACAAACCAATATCACACTTCTAATCCAAGCCTTCTATCTCCTCAAATTACCCACCATTAAGCACAATAAGAAAAATGAACTTGAGTAGTAGAAACTCACACTAGCAATAGTAATAATGACTAACAGTAGTAAAAACCTTCACCTCATGTGGTGCATGTAAATGGTTAAACATTTTAACAATAAGCTTCCCCTGAAACCCATATGTTAACCATTTCTTGAATCTTCAAATTTTGTAGGTTTTATGTAATGACCACTGATGAAGTTGTATTAACGAACGTGATATGTCTAAATAAACGAGTGAGTAACATTATACCTTGTAGACACAAGTCATAACAATAGAAGTTCATACTTTTGATTTTAGATTAAAAGTCCTAGTGTGTGCCTAAATGCAACAAATGTAGAGTAACGATTATTTCAACTCTAACTAAAAGAAAACCTAAGAAATAATCCAAACACTCCTTGATTTAATTTTGCTCAACCAAGAATGTCAAAAAATATATATTGAATTATATATTTTGGCAATAAGTATGAGAACATCGTGAGTGCAAGAAAAAAGTTTTTAGCATATATATATGAAAATAATTTTCATGAGTTCCTAGTCGTGAGAAGTTTTTCGAAAAATAAATTGGGATTTATATTATATATGTAAATATGTATTTATAATCTTCAAACATGGAGATCAAAGATGTATGAAAATCGAGTATTCGCAAATGTACAATTCTTATGACTATAGGAAGCACAATAGTTGATTGTCTAAAGAGAAATTTCCCAATTTTTAATTTTGTATAAAATAGAATCCTAGACACGAATCGAGAGAGGAATAATTGAAATTACTTACACTTTACTTATAATTTTGGCAAATTTTAGTAATTCTTAAGTGAGATGCGATAATTTCATTTTTGGTAAGTTGATTACTTCAACGGGCATTAAATATTCTAGTCGTTTTGTTCCATCATTCCTAGACGTAGACGCAAGTAATTAAACGATTCTCGTTTAAGAGGTTTAGTTAGAATGTCGGCAATGTTGTCTTCCGACGGAACCTTTTCGATGGTGATATTTCCCTTTTGAACATTGTCGCGAAGGAAATGGTGATGAATTTCTATATGTTTAGTACGTGAGTGTTGAACAGGGTTTTGCTTAAATCTATTGCTCCTTTATTGTCACACATTATAGGAATGTCGTCGAGAAAGATGCCATAGTCAATGAAAGCTTGTTTCATCCATAGTGCTTGTTGGCATGCCTTTCCGGCGCTTACGTATTCGACTTCGGTAGTGGATATAGCAAGAGCGGTTTGCTTCTTCAAAAACCAAGATGTTAAACAACATCCCATAAACGTAAAAATACCGCTAGTGCTTTTTCGGTCCACATAATCTCCCGCATGATCAGATTCGGCATATACAACGGTTTCTATGTCGGAACCCTTAGGATACCATAATCCCAAGTGCGTAGTGCCTTTAATGTATCGGAAGATACGTTTAACCGCTTCAAGATGAAAGGTTTTGGGATCCTCTTGGAAGCGTACACAAAGGCAAACACTAAACATGATATCAGGCCTACTTGCCGTTAGGTATAATAGGCTACCTATCATACCTGTATATTTAGTATTATCCACGGACTCACCTTCTTCATCTTTCGTAAGTTTCGTTTCTGTAGACATGGGAGTTTTTATAGGTTTAGAGTCTTCTAATCTAAATTTCTTAAGCGTTTATTTTATATATTTTGATTGATTGAAAAATATACCATCTTCTAATTGTTTTATTTGTAATCCTAAGAAGAAGTTTAGTTCGCCCATCATACTCATTTCAAACTCATCGTGCATGATCTTGGCAAAATCATCACACAATTCTTGACAAGTTGAGCCAAATATGATGTCGTCGACATATATTTAAACAATTATGAGGTTAGAGTTTTTCTTTTTAGTAAAGAGTGTGGTATCTATCATTCCTATAGTGTATTCATGTTTAATGAGAAAGGCTTTTAACCTATCGTACCAAGCTTTAGGAGCTTGTTTAAGTCCATAGAGCACTTTCTGGAGTCTATAAACATGGTTAGGTTTTGCGAAGTTAATGAATCCCGGAGGTTATGCTACGTAAACCTCCTCATTGATAAAACAATTAAGGAATGCACTCTTCACGTCCATTTAAAATAGTTTGAAATCTAGTGCGCATGCATAAGCTAACAAAAATCTTATAGATTCTAATATAGTTATGGGTGCATAAGTTTCATCATAATTACTTCCTTATTGTTGATTATAACCTTGGGCGACTAGCCTAGCTTTATTTCTAGACACGACACCATTTCCATCAAGCATATTTCTATATACCTATTTAGTTCAAATGATAGTCATATTCTTAGGATTTGGGACTAATTCTCAAACGTCGTTTGCTACAAATTGGTTTAATTCTTCTTACATAGCAACTACCCAACTTTCATCTTTTAAAGCTTTATTTATGTTTTTAGGTTCTATGGTTGAAAGGAAACAAAACAAATTACTTTTGTCTTAAGCTTGTGATCTAAGAGTTCTTTGATTTAGGTTACCAATAACATTTTCTAGTGGATGACTCTTAGATTCTTTAATATTTATGATTTCATTACTTTCTAAAGATTTATCTTCGACATCATTGCCTAAGGGTCTTGTTTTATTAACATCAATAGCTTCTTCTTCGAATAAATCATCATCCTCCAAAGGTGATGTTTTAGGCGAGGAAGGAGTTTCATCGAAAGTCACATTTAAGGATTTTTCGACTCCCATTGTTTGTTTGTTGAGAATTATATAAGTTTTACTATTTTGCGAATATCCTAGGAAGACACCTTCGTACGACTTTGGGTCGAACTTGGTGAGATAATCTTTTGTATTAAGAATGAAGCATTTGCTTCCAAATACTTTGAAATAGTTAAGATTAGGTTTTCCACCTCTTAATAATTCATATGGGGTTTTTCCTAAAATACGTCTAATTGAAATTCTATTAATTATATAAGTTGATGTATCGACCGCGTTACACCAAAATTTTTATGGAACAAATTGTTCATTTAACATAATCATATTCATTTCTTGTAAAGTACGATTCTTTCTTTCTACTACCCCACTTGATTGTGAAGTACGAGGAGCGGAAAAATTGTGAGTAATCCCATTAGAGTCACAATAGTTTCCGAATTGTACTTCATTATCAAATTCACGACCATGATCCATTCTAATTGACACTATGAAACATCCTAATTTTGTTTTGAATCATTTTACTAAATATTTTAATATTTTTGAAAGCTTCGGTTTTATTTTCTAAATATCTAGTCCATGTAAATCGAGACTAGTCATCTACAATTACTAAGGTATAACGATTTCCTCCATAAGTCTCCGTATGGCAGAAGGGCCGAATAAGTCTATGTGTAATAGTTCTACGCATCTAGTGGTTGAGACTATATTTTTGGCTTTGTGACTAGCATGAGCTTGCTTTTCAATTTTGCAAGTGTCACAAAAATATCGGTCAAATTTAAGCTTAGGTAGATTTCTAACTAACTCCTTAGACATAGAGATTGAATTAATTGCATATATGCGTGACCTAATCTTTTATGCCATAAGGTGGAATTTTCATCTAAAGTTGCTGGACATATTTTATCTTCTGGTTTATTTCCTAGTTTCATCACATATAAGCCTTTTTTTCAAATTCCTCTACCTATGACTTTTTCGTCTTTACTTATTTCGCTATCGTGTTCGGTAAATATTAATTTGCACTTATTATCACATATTTGACCAACACTTAGCAAGTTAAATTTTAGATTATCAACGTGCTTAACATTTTCAATAATGAGGGAGTCATGAGAAATCATACTTTTACCATGTAAATTTCTTCCGAAAATAATGTTACCTCTGTTGTATGCTTTGTATGTAGAGAATAGCTTTCAGTAACCCGTCATGTGTTTTGAGCATCCACTATCTTTAATCCACTCGTCGGGCTCCAAATTAATTCTCAAGCATATCTATTTAAATAACATAATAATTCAAACATTTGATCCCCAATATCTCATGGGTCCGAAATTGTTAGTACCATACATCCTTTGCATATGTTGCATTTGATTTGGATGCATAAAAGGTGGACAACTTCCCCATGGAGCATAGTTTAGTTGTTGGGGATTATTCCACATGGTGGGATATGCATTAGAGTAGTTTTGTCTATTTTGATCTCTCCAAGGTTGTGGTGTTTTAGGCTGAGGACGAGAACTATTATTTTTTTATGGTGGAGTTTTTGACCTAACTTCGGGTTTGGTAAATCCAATTCCGGATTTTAAAGATGGTTTATAAAAAACTTTTTACTTCATCATCACTTGCAACAGGAACTTTGATATTGTTTACAATTATATATTTGGGTTTCGAACTTGAATTTAATTCGATGGATTTTTCTTTAATAGACTTGGGTTCAAGTTTTTGTGATTTTACAAACTTTATTTGTTTAGTTCCACTTGTTGATGCTTCGGTCGAATTAAATCTTAGACCCGATTTTTCTCCTGATGGTTTTTTGAAAACTCAGCATTTTCTTAAGCGAGTGAGTGCTTTTATTAAATTGATCAAGTTTAGCTATTTCCTCCTTAAGTTTTTCGTTTTCATTTTTAATATTTTGACATATTTTACATCCAAGATTAACTACTTTGTCTTTCTCTAATCGAGTACTTTTTCTTTTAATTCGAGTACCTCATTTTTTTACTATTTTAGCTTCATTGTTTTTTAGCAAGTTTCTTTTTAAGATCATTGCTTTGTTTGGCAAATGGTACAATTTCAACCTTTTTAGTTTTGGGATTATTTTGAATAGGAGAAAAATCACCATAGGTAATAACATGCCAAAGATCTAGATCTTTTGATTTCACATAAGTTTCGTATCTATTTTTTCAATAAATAAATCCATCACTTTCAAATAGTGGTGGTGTTTGCATAGATTGCCTTTTTAAATATTTTTCCGATTCTATAGATCGATTCAAGTTTTAAAATACAGTTTATTTTAAAAAATTTGTTTGACGTGGCTTCTGATACCAATTGCGGAAACAAGAAGGGGGGTTAAATAGTTTGCTGCTTTTTAAATTAATGTGACATTTGTATATAAAAAGTTAGATTCGATTTTATGTGATCTCAATGTACACACAATATGAACAATCTAGTTAAGTAAATAAATGACAATAAGTAATAATGTAAATTTGTAAGACAAGAGATAAGAGTTAGAAAGATCAAACCACAACACATGGATTTATAGTTGTTCGGTAACGAAACTTCTCTTCGCCCTACTTCACTCCTCGAGTACCCAACTCGAGAGTTCTCTTCACTATGTCAACAAACTCCCTTTAGGCGGAGAAAACTATACACAAGTAGCTTACACCAATTTTCGACACTAAGCCAAATGTCGAGTCTTAATCTTAGAAATAACCAATTTACCATACGCTTGTATTTTGAGGCCTAAAATACTAACCACACTAACAAGATATCACTTCACCTAAACACTAACACGATCAACACGATCTAACTATTACACACAATCACATGAGATATAAATGAATTACAAGATACACCACAATCGTAACTACGTTACTTGAACACCAACTAAGCTATAATACGTCTTGACTTGGTGATAAGAAGTATTCTTCTCTTGCACTTGAGAATCTAAGCTTGAATCAGTTGGAAACAAAAGCTTAAGATTAAATGATCAAAGGATTGTCGGAGATGTATAAACTGATTTAGAACAGAAAGAGAGTGCAAAAAGTAAAAAATCTGTGGGGAACAGCCCACTATTTATAGGCAAAGCTGAGAGCGTTTTTACATAGTCGACCCCCTTAGCTCATGGGTCGGCCCCCTTATCTCTAAGGGGCCGCCCTTACCTATAAGGGGGCCGCCCATAGCAGGACGCTCTCATTTTTGTCTTTTCCAGTGGAGGTGTTTCCTGGATTAGTTTTATTCATTTTTAGGTGGAAATTTTGAATTCAAAATATTTATTTTGAATAAAACATTTCTTGTAAATACCAAAAATGTTTTGTATAAGTTTTAAAAATGTTTGTTACATTTTATAAAAATATAAGGTTTAGAAAAAAAAATTCCTTTGATCACAAATAAATTAAGCATTTATTTATTCATACCTTTAAGTGATTAATTTTCGAAATGAAAATTTACGACTAAGTACTTGTTTACGTTTAATTTTACATAGAGCGTTTTTACATTTTGTGATTATCATAACGTAGAGAAGTCAAAAAATATCAATAACGTTTTTATGTATTATTTCTATCAACAAGATTATTAACTACTACAATTGTGTACGATGTTTGGTAAGAATGAAATAAGATAATGTGCAATCTAAGGTAATGAATTTAGAAGTTAAAAATTCATTGGCAGTGACTAAGGTGGTTGATATTTGGAATCTAAAATGGGCAAATATGACTCTGTAGGTTGTATGAGAAAGGAATTTTTAACAGTACGGATAGTATGAGTATGGAATATTCAGCTGATAGCTAATAATTTGGTTATAATTATAATAGCAGTGATAGTCTCTTATACTCACTTACGGCTCTATATGGGATAATAATTATGTGTAAATGTTTTGTTTTTAGTTATGACCATAAGGTAGCTTCGTGCTGCAAGATAAGGGAGTGTTTGTAATTATATAAAGGTTGTATGTTTAAGAAAAGTTGGAAGGAAAAAAGAATATGGTTTTGGAATTAGAAAAAGGAAGTAAATGTTACAAACTGCAAATGGTAAATTACAATTTACCTAAGTCTGTTTTGGCCATATAATCTTAAAAACAGCAAATGCCATAAACAGTTAAAAATGCAAAACAGCAAATGCCATTTCATTAAGTCTGTGTAGACAGAATCTGGGACGGAGCCAGAATTTGGAGTTAAGGGGGGCCGTAATTATTTATTACGAAGTATATACTATGATTCGTAACATACAATTCATAAATCAGTAACTTTGAGTGTTTATAAAAAGGATGAGTTTCATTTTATTATGCATTGAAATTTATTTAGTACCACGGATATTTAAGATGATCAATGGAACTTCAAAAAATTGTACTCCGTATGTACTTTTCTAAAATTTTCTTTTCACTTATATGTATTGTTTTATTTCCAAGCAAACGATTTAAACAACATATATAAAATAGGGGTTAACTTCGTTAAGTCTTAAATATTGAAAGGGCTAAAATGAAACTTTAAATCTAAAGAAAGTCAAAAATGTAAGAAATACAGATAAGTTTTTTTATGGGCCCACGAATAAACAAATATATGCCTTTAGTCGTCTTCTCCATCAGAACAAATCTAAAACCTCTGCTTTTTTAAGCTTTTAGTAATAAGCTTTACCTTATGAAGTGTATGTTCTTGATCATAAACACAACTAAGAGGTGGGCTAGTTGGGCCGGTTGAGGGGGGCCGAGCACCCGCCAGCCCCCCTACTGGCTCCATCACTGGACAGAATAATGTTAACAGACGCATATAAAACAAAACCTACTATCTTAAAAGTGAAAATGTGATGTGTGAAATCTAAGCTTTAAATTTATATTTGAATCCTATTTTCACCAACACTCACGCGTAGTGTACCCTTCGTGATAGTATAGACTAGGTAAGACTGGGTCGTTCGCTGAAGCGATGAATCCTAAGTGTGTAACTTGTAGTTTTAATTAACAAATGTGTTTTAAATCCATACGATTGATTTTTATATTAATTACTAAAAACATAGCTAGATGAAAACATCGAGTTAATGCGTCAACTGTGTAGCGTGATGCGTCAAAATCCTTTCATATTTTGGCACTTGGGCATAAATTACATATTAACTCGGCCTTCGACACAAGATAACGAATATATGTCAATGTGTTTACAATAATTCTTCATGTACTGGAGCTAAGCCCGCTAAGGATATGAAAGAGGGGTCTGATTATGTAATTACTCTAAGCAGGATAAACCTTGTGATTATCCTCTAGCCATACTTGGGTGCTTTAAAGACTTTCGTTCGATTGCAAATACTCGTAGTTTGTGTCGCAGTGAAGGCTTTTTGGATTTGGAGTTTAAATATTTGGGTGGATTATGGGTTCTATTTGAATTCACCTCATTGGATGTTAGGAATAAGTTTCTTAATCACAAGGGTGTAGCAACTTGGTTTTCCTTGCTGAAGCCATGGCACGATGACTTCTCGGTTGATGAGCGTCTTATCTGGTTAGAAATTGAAGGGGTACCTTTACGTGCATGGGATAAGGATACGTTCTCTTCAATCGCTAGGAAATGAGGTGAGTTGCTTTTCATGGATGATTCTGATGAATGTAATAGACTAAGTAAGCGTATATGTATCAAATCCTCTCATGCTATGTCTGTGAGCGATGTCACGTATGCCATTAGGGTGAGGGAACTTTGTAGTTGGACTCCGTCGTTCACCAATGATGAGTCTGAATGTGAAGAAGAGGATGCAAAAGGAAACTTTGAATTCGATAAGGAGAAGAATTTAGAAGAGAGTGATGCCGAATCTGTGGCAGATTTATTCGCTGACTTGGAAACAGGTGAAAATATGGTTAATAGCCACCATGTTCAGGAAGATGTTCAGGAAGATGTAGAATTGTCTAAAGATTGCAACATTAAGGATTCACCTGTAGAACATTGTGAAAACAATCTGCCTTCTGACAGCGATCCTTTTGAATTAGCTTCTCTTATCAACAAGAGGTGTGTTAAACAGGTTGAAGAGAAAAGTTCTGAAACTCCTAATTTCCCACCTAGTTTTGCTCTGAATTCACTAGGAGAAAATCAGGCTTCAAGATCTTTTCACCAGTTTTTGAAAGACAATTCTCAGCAAGCTGGTTTTTCTATAATTCAACGGTTAGAGGAGACGATTAAGGTTGGCATTGCTTTGGGTCTCAATATGGAGGGATGTGAAAATACTCTTACTTCTTTACTTGTTGGAAATGGAGATCACAACTTTAATAAATGAATGCTCTTTCTATTAATGTTCAAGGTTTTAGAGACCTCAATAAAAGGAGATGGGTTCGTGATCTATGTAACATACACAAAGTTAATTTCTTAGCTATTCAAGAGACGAAAATGCTTCAAGTTGATTTATGGATGCTTCTGCAGGTTTGGGGAAACACTCATTTTGATTTTGCCTCCACCTCTGCTAGGGGTATGTCGGGTGGTATCTTATGCTTATGGAATTGTTTAGTTTTTCGCAAGTCTAGAATTCTTTGCAATGAAAACTACATGGTCATTGACGGCCTATGGACTCCAGATGATATTCAAATTAAATGGATTGTCGTGTATGCCCTGCAAAATCTATCTTGTAAGGTCGCTTTGTGGTCTTCTTTGGCGATTTTGATAGCTGATTAGGATGGTGTCACAATGATGATGGGTGACTTCAATGAAGTTCGTGAAGTAGGTGAAAGATATGGCTAGATCTTTACAGAGAAGCAAGCTGATATTTTCAATGTGTTTATTAGTAACTCGTCTCTCATTGATGTTCCTTTAAATGGTTATAACTTCACTTGGTCGGATAAATAGGGCTCCAAGATGAGTAAATTCGACCGATTCCTGGTTTCCAAAAGCTTTTATGATACCTTTCCACATACGTCTGGTATAGTCTTGGTTAAGGGTAATCCTGACCATAGGCCTATTCTCCTATGCGAAAATATGGTGGACTACGGTCTTACTCCCT
>BQNB010084453.1:0-28749 GCA_026074375.1 Tanacetum coccineum | reverse complement strand
CAAAAAGTCAAGTCGGAACCAAAAAGTCAAAGGGTAAAATAGTTATTTAAACTTCCGAAAATTGTCGGGTGTGACATTATGTTAGGAAATATTGTAAAGTACTGCTGGCAGATAACGAAGTACTGTTAGTGATATTAAAGTACTAATCATTATGTCAAAGTACTGTTAGTTATAGAAAGTACTGTTAGCAATATCAAAGTACTGCTTATAACAGTTTTAGAGTTCTAGAAGGATTATATTAGGAGAGGATAAGTATGACAGGTTGTAAGCCCAATAGGGTTAATCCTTGATGTCTATAAAAGGACCCCTTGGAAGGCATAGTTAGGTATGAGTACGAGTTTAAGAAGAAGTGTTAGCGATTAGTAATATTAGTGTTTAGGAATCTGCAAAGTTAGGCAAGTTCAAGGTGTGATAATAAAAGTAATCTTTTGATTATTGCTGTGTGTTCTTCTTAATATTATCAATTAGATTCCGCATAGTTGATAGTATTCAGTGTCGGCGTTTCATAGATATTATTTTGGATTTATTTAAGATAGTAATATCCTTTACAAGCTAAAGGTTCAACGTATTAGAGTACATCGATCCTACATATCATACATATACATATACATTTTGAAATCAAAATAAAATGATAACAAAACTTATAAAGTTTTACCACAAGAAAAATGATGATAATGATCAAATGATCAAAGGAAATATACAAGACTTCAACTTCAAGCTTGATCTTCACCCTTATTATTTTTGATCACCATTTTCCTTACCCAAAATAACTTGATGAAAACTTGTTTAACTTCAGCCCCAAATTGTATAAAAACCTTCTTTAAAACCTCTTTAAATCACCTCAAAAATGCAAGGATTACACTAGGTAGTCATATTCACTAGTGTGCTTAATCTTTGATCTTCAAAAATTTATGAGAATGGGTGTTTGTGTTGTGTTGGTGGCGTCAAAGGCAAGAGAGGAGGAGAGAAATGCAATTTTTTTTAATAAAATGACTAGTGTGTGTGTGAGATGGTATAATATAGCCTTATGAGTGCTTAGAAGGGATTGCCAAGTGTATAACCTTTGAGGTGAGGTTCAATCACTAAGTGGCACCTCCCACTTAGTAATTTCCGCCCCAATGGGGTGATATTTAAGTGGGGTGAGTTTATTACTTGCCCCAAAATTTGTAAATACGGGTATTTTCAAAGTCCGATATTTAAAAAGGTACGGTTTGTAGTCGTTTTTCGTAAAAAGTAAAAATAGTACGAGATACGAAAAATAAAAACGAATGTAATAAAAATATTTCTACGACATTTTGAAAATATAAACGTCGATGCTTAACGTAGGATTCTCCGGTTCTTTGTTGACGTTACTTAATTTGCAAACGTAAACCCTAATTTCTTCCGATTAATCGTGAGTTCATAACTTAATATAAAAATGAAAATTATAATTAATACTCGAGAATAAAATAACGACCTGAAATTGACGGATTGTCACACAAGGTCTTCGTCTTATCATCACAACACCTTCCAAAGAAGAGAAAACTTCTACCCAAATCATAGACTAAAAACACCTCCGTGAGGGTATTTCTTCCACATCTGGTCCTCCCGTTCCCAAGTGTATTCCGGTCCACGACTCGAGTTCCATCGAACTTTCACTATAGGAATCCGACTTTGCTTAAGTTGTTTCACTTCTCTATCCATGATTTCAATGAACGATTGGCGGGAATGTACACATTGAGTACAAGTCGAAACGGAAACAGAAACGGCTCGACCAAGAAGTTGCGGTTTATCTTAACGGCTAAGACCCACTAGCCTAGGATGATGTACTTGGTTTTCCGATGAATGAGCACGTCAACGTGACACGTTGATAAAAGATTTAGATTTAAAGTTGTAATAGTTTGGTGGTTGGTTAAATAAATAAATCAAAAAGTAACGCAAGGTGTGTAATATATTCCGTATATATTGCATAATGATAAATGACCAAATATATAATTCCTATCGTAAATTATATATTAAGATACCCACCCAAAAGGATAACTCGAAGCGTATATGATACACAACATGTGTGTTCCCTAAAAGATGACAATTAAACTAAAATGGTTTAATTATATAATACTTTCCAAGTATTATATAAGAAAAATAATAAAAATTAAAGAAACTAAATAATTCGACACGTTCCCGGATATCCCCAAACGATTTAATGGAAAGTTTCTTTATAAAAATGAACACACGTTTTAAACCTGCAAATTATGTTAAACGACGTTTTTAAAACTCTTACAATAGTTATGATGTTATTTTCTAGTTGCTAATTATAAAATATAAGATTATTTTATAATTTAATACATTGTTTCCTCGATGGGTTGCTAGAATATTTATCCCATTTGTAAAAGTATAGGTTCCGTTTGTTTATCTGGTTATTGATATATTACGAATTAAAAATCTTGATATTATATAACTTAACCCTTTTTCAAATAATACATGTTGAAATTTACTCATGTGTTCAATATATATGATTAGGCAAGATTAATTAATACATGACACATTTATTTAACCATTTTAAACCACCAATATATATATCCGGTTTATTATTTATAAATCTCGCGATAATTTTTATTTATCGATTATTAAAATTTTGTTATACCAAACGCACCCTTTGCGGTGCAGCTGTCAAACCAAACGCCCCTTTACAGTTTTCTGTTACGCCAAACGCACCCCATGAGGTGCTGCTGCTAAACCAAACGCATCCTTATTGGTTTCTTTGTTACCCCAAACACCCCCGCTGTTAACCAAACGCACCCCTTGGGTGCTTCTGCCCAAACCAAACGCACCCTTATTGTTAACTGCACAACCAAACACCCCTTTTGGGTGTTATCCCGCAAACCAAACGCGCCCTATGGCTGTTTACAGCCAACCAAACGCGCCCTATGGCTGTTTACAGTCAACCAAACGCGCCCTATGGCTGTTTACAGTCAACCAAACGCACCCTTGTGCGTGGTTTCATCAAACAAACGCACCCTCGTGGTGCTTAAACTATATCCAAACGCAGCCTAGCTGCTGCCATAAATCCTAACGCACCCTTGTGGGTCTTGACTTTGACCCGAATCGAACGCAGCCTCCCCCCCTTTGGTCGTAGCGAACGCGCACCATTGTGCTGTTAGCACAGCCGTAACGTGAGGATGTGGCGAAATGCTGATGGGGATGTTTCGTGGGATGGGCGGGTGGTGGTGATGTGCGTGGCGTGATGGTGATGGCGGCTGCCATGGTGATGCTGGTGACAAGGTGATGATGGTGAAGTGAGGATGATGTATGGCGAGGTGGTGTGGAGAGGGAGAAGGTGGTGTGTCGGCTGTTGGCCGGAGTTGGGGTGGCCGGAAATCTTGGCCGGTAAAGAATGGGGGCGCCGAAAGAGGAGGGATGGGAAAAGTATGATGTTTAGAGGTTTTTAAAAAATAGACATAACCCTAATCTTTACTTGTATATATATAGGAAAGTTTTAAAACAAGGTGTCAAGTGCATAATAGCCTAGGGTTAATAGTGAAAATATTTTCACAAGGACCAATAATGAAATTTTTGGGAGACTTTCGTAAAATATTGGTTCGGGACACGTTTGGGCAAGTTAATGGATGATTCAACGCACGAAACTTGCGCCATTGTCTTCTAAATCATTTTTCTGATAAAAACGAGTATTCACTCGACTAATTTCCGTGAAATGTTTATAAAATTTATTATAAAACGTTATATTTATTTTGTGACTTGGTTAAAAAAAAAAAGAAATGTAACTCGAATATTCGCGTTATCAGACCAACGCTAAATAAGTAAAATATTAAATAATTTATTTAATAATTTATTAAATAAATTAGTGGGATTAAATTCAACAAATTAAATTTTATTATTTTCGGTGTCGTTTATCCGTTGTGTGCAGTTTCAAAAACACTTTGCGGGGACTGTTTTAAGCCATCTTCTGCTTGTTTTCAAGTCTCGGGTAAAACTAAAAAGTTGTCTGAAATATCGTTTTACATCAAATTGCTTTAGGGTCCGAATCATGAAAACATGATTTAGTGGTTCGTTTTTGATAAATCAACTATGAATTTATATGTATCCTTTTTCGTTTTCGAATCAAATAGGTTAAAAATAACTTTCCCATGAGAGATGTACTAATACATATGATTTATTATTTAAAATTTGTTCCGAAAGTTTTACCAGTTACGCGGTAATCGTTTTTATGTGGCGATAAAAGATCATAAGTCAAAAAGTAAGATCGGACCTGAAAAGTCAAAGTTTAAAATAGTCATTTAAAATTCCGAAAATTTCCGGATGTTACATCCTTCATTTCAGATGGTGCAAAACGATATGGCGCACTTGCCACAGGTGCAGCACCGGGAATAAGATCAATACGGAATTCAACAGCCTGGGTGGCGGAAGTCCAGGTAATTAATCGGGAAATACCTCGGGAAAATCTCGGATAACAGGAACATCTTCTAATCGTTTCTCCTTCGATTCTTGTTTAGTTACTTGAGCTAAGAATAGCTCACAACCCTTCTCGATATACTTTTGAGCCTTAATGCAAGAAACGATCTTCAATCGAGAATTATTTCTATCGCCTTCGATAACCAACGTCTTACCTTCTAGGGGAATCCTAACCTTTTTCTCTCCACATAAAATAGCAGCATCATATCTTGATAACCAATCCATCCCAATAATGATATCAAAACTTCCCAGTTCTATTACCATCAAATCGATTAGAAAAGAATGGTTTAAAAGGTTAAGTGTACATCCTATTAATACATTATTGGTACTTACTACTTTTCCGTCGGCCAATTCGACTTCATAGCTAGTATCTAACTCAACCGGTTTAATATCAATAAGGGTACTAAAATTTGTAGATACAAAACTTTTATCGGCACCCGAATCAAATAAAGCAGTAGCATATCGGTTGTTAAGTAAGAACGTACCAGTAACGACTTTCGGATCTTGCTGAGCATCCACAGCTCCTAACTTGTAAACAGCTCCACGATTATTTCCACCTTGACCATTCTTTTTCAATGTAGGGCAATCTCTCTTTAGGTGACCCTTTTCGTTGCAATTGAAACAAGTCACATCTTTCTTGTCGAGGCACCTACAAGCAGCAGTCTTGTGCCCTAACTTACCACACTTCCAACAATCCCCATTATGCTTCTTGTTCTTGCATTTCGGACAAACCTCGTTGTCATTTGGTATAGCATTGGTCATGGCTCCGGCATTAGCCCTTCTTGGTTTTGTCGGCGGTTATAGTCGTGTCGGTTGTCACCACGACCACCACGATCTCCTTTACCTTTTCTCTTTTCACCCTCATGAAACTCATCAGTTTTATCTTGGATTATTTGTCCCATAAGCTGATAAGCCATACAGACAGCATGATCAATAGTAGCCGGTTACAACGAGGTCACATCACCACGTATGTTCTTCGATAATCCACGAATGTATTGCTCCACCTTCACCTGCTCAGGCTCCACCATTCTAGGACACAACAGGGCCAGTTCATGGAATCGGTTTGTATACCCATCAATATCAGTCCCTTTTAATTTCAAGTTGTACAATTCTTGCTCCAGTCTTTGCAACACACTTCGAGGACAAAACTCCTCGGTCATCCACTTTCTTACTTCAGCCCATGGAGTGCCATTAGCCGCATCAATACCCATGGAAGCAGTTCTTCCATTCCACCAAGTCAACGCACGACCTTGGAGAGTGGCGGTCGTAAATTTCACCTTATCCTTTTCCCTACAGTCACTTATTCGAAACACAGATTCCAATTTCTCAAACCACTGACATAATCCCACGGCACCTTCAGTGCCTTTAAAAGGGTGTAGGTTAGATTTCATGAATGTCATGTAAGTACACCCAGTAACTTCGGCCTCTACTGGTCCGGCACCACCAATTCCAGCACCATCGGCTCCAGCGCCACCGGCTCCAGCACCACCGGCTCCTGCACCACCGGCTCCAGCACCACCGGCTCCAGCACCACCGGCTCCAGCACCACCTGCTCCACGATTCATATTTGCCATAAATTCATTCATGGATGTGGTAACTTGGTCTCTAATAATCTCGCGCATACGAGCCTCAGACATAGGTTTTGGCGGCATGATCCTGTTACAACACAATTCAAATCATAATGAGTATTCATTCAATGATTGTATTAAGCAAAAGGACAATTTAGAAGAAACAATAAAAGAAAGGTAACAACAACACAACATAGAATTAGAACCAAAAGATAGTCATTTCATTAATCACCAACAAGTTACAAGTTGCATTGTCATACATTACATGTCACCATCTAATGTTATACAACTCCAAAAGACTAGTCCTACTAACTGACATCGCAGTTTAGTTAGTGATTTACAAAAGATACTACAAATGATAAACTAATCTACTAAGAGTCACTAGGTGGTCCTCGTGGCTCGGAAGGTCCCTCGGTCCCATCAGAAGAAGATTTCTTCGATTTCTTTCTCGGACGCTCGGTATCCTCCTCATCAGATGGAGGCTTCGGAACAGCCCCAATACGAACCATGTCTAAATAAAACCTCTTGTTCCACACCCGGGACTCATGCAAACTCCTCTCAGCCATATCACGCTCCATACGAGCCCACGCCAACCTAGTCTCAGTCTCATCCAACTTTTTCTTCAAAGTTGCATTTTCCCCACTCTCAAGAATCTTCAACCTCTCAACCACATTACTCAAAGTCTTTTCAACATTACCCAAGTCATGATCAAGTATCTTTCTTTCCTTCTCACCTATCTTAATCTTCGAGTCCAAAAGAGCAGTCTCAGTACGGTTGGTACCTACCTCGGCCTCAATAAGTCTAGCTCGAGTACGGGTAGTCTCCAAGTCACGCCTCAATGCCCAAGGTTCCAATCCACCAACATAGGATGAGTCACGAGCAGAAGATGACTCTCCTACCTCATATAAGCCCCTCGGAAAGTCACGAATAGCATAAGGCTTTTGGGTAGAAGTCCCAATAGTAGCCTCGGGTGCAACATCAACCTCAGGTGCAACCTCAACCTCGGGTGCAACATCAACCTCGGGTGCAACCTCAATCTCCTCGTCCTCTGACTCAGAATCAGATGACTCCGCATTAGGCGGCTCAGAATCAGAAGACTCATCTCTAGGTGGCGGGGTTTGGTCACCCTCCACCTCATAAGGAAAGATCAACTCCGCATCGTCATCGACCTCAATCTCAACCTCCTCATCCTCGACATCCTCATCATTAACATTTTCATTCATCTCATCATCCTCCTCTAACCAACCATTCATATTACCGGGCTGTGGGTTAGGATGTTGGGCAAACTGATCCCCATGCCCATTATTTGGTTCTGGTTCTTCTTCGGGTTCTTCCTCAGGTTCTTCTTCAGGTTCTTCTTCAGGTTCTTCTTCAGGTTCTTCTTCGTCATCCTCATTATAATCTACTAACTCCTCATCATCGGGAATGTCAACCATTTCGTTGGGATCATGGGCATCCCCAACGTGGTTCGGCTCGGGAATAACTGGGTTCACTTCGGGAATAGCTTCGTTCGACTCGTTAGGGGAGTTAGGGTTCTCCATGACAATCTGCGTCGTATAAATATCTCGTATTAGTATTAAATAATTACATAATTAACATTTAATAAATTTACAACATATATATAAATTCATATATATATATCAAAATAAAACTTCTCAATCCGGTCTTGTCGGTAATTCGGAGATTCTTCTTGCACCGTTATAGTTAAAAGATTTTTAAACAAAATTATTTTGTAAAAAAATTTCTTTTTGGAAAATCTTTTGTTCTTTATAACTTAAGCTCTGATACCAATCTGTAACACCCTCAATTTAGCGTCATGTCAGCGGAAGGGTCCAATGGTGTTACGTCATAGCACAATAACTCAAATCATAGAAAACGACTCAAAAAGAGGCGTTTTGAGAAAATTTCATTCATTTGAATAATATAAAGTTTACATCACGGGTCCCAATAAGTTTAACAACATCATACAACATTTTACAAAACATTTTTAAATGAATAATTATTTAGCGGGCCTTCATATCTCCATCGTCGAATTACCTTCAAGGTCCTGAGATAAAACATGCTAAAAGTCAACAATAATGTTGAGTGAATCCATAGAGTTTATATAAATAAATAATAAAAGTAATTTCCGAACACAAGTATCATTTTTAAATATTCATCAGGATACAACGATGTGGCCATACAAAGTTATATCAGGGGATTATTATAAGCCTCATGACATCGAACCTTACCATATATTCAATATAATGCCCACTATACACCCTCGCTATAAGTGTATCTTATTCTCTATACAATGCATCCGTTGTGTCATTTTTTCTGACACAAGACGATAGCTAGTCGTCACGGATCGGAAGTGGTAGCCTCCAAATAGTACTATCTCATGTATAAGCGTATGCCTTTTTCCCTGCAATTAACAATTCATGATTTCCGCGGGTCTTTTATCTAGCGAGTTAAGCTAACTTATAATAATCAAGGCTACTAGCATACATTCGGGTCCCTTGTGTTCTATTTTAAAAACAAGGATGTTATCTCCCTAGCAGGTTCATAAAACAGTTAAAGTGTAAAAATGCGAGGCTATGAACTCACCTAGTGATGTCGGACGAGAATATCGATGAATAAAAACTTCGAAAGTAGGCGTGTCAATCAACCAAGACCTATACAAATTGTAACGGGTCTTAGGTTTCTAGTCGATAAAATAAGATTCAAAAATTAAATATGTATATATACATGTATCTTATATGATGATCAACGATTTATAATTCCCCAAGTTTTATTCTCATAGTCTTCTATGTGTTTAACATGTACTAAATTAACTCATTTTTCACTAGTTGTTCTTAAGAGTCCTTCGCATTATCCTTGTGATTTTGCCAGAACATCAGAGTGAATTCATTCACAATGAAGATGGAAATCCTGCTTGAGTCAACATCAAACAAGCTCATGGTAGGTAACTTGTGCGATTCTTTATGAATCAAACTTGTGACAACTGGAAAGAAACGATGGTGCGATTCTATAAGAATCAAACTTGTTCCAGGAAATGGATCAACGGTTGTTAATGAATTTTTGAAATGATAAACACTCTCGGTGTGTCACAAAAACAATTTTGTAAGTGATACACCGATTGATTTTCAAATCAATTTTCTATATCAATCGGTGAGATAGTAACTCACTGGTTCACTCTTATCGTGCTGTCTGCTTTGAGACGTTCCGATAATGAGAACATGCTGAGTACGATGAATCTAATACTTATGTGTTAGAAAGATTCAATACTTCAGCTGGAAATCCTGTCAAGAAGATTCTTCTCAAATTGAATCTATCTGATCACAGGTCAATCCTCACGGATTCGAAGGTTTCTCCAACCAAACCTGGGCGAATGACAAAGCCATATTCGTCCCCCTGCTTTATTGCTAACTGTTTTATGCAGGCTATGTAAAATGGTGGTGGAGGTTCCTGATTCCAGCTGGCTCACAAGATCCATAACCACATGCTCATACCCGACCGACAAACATAAAGTCATCATGAAAGCTCAAGTACATGTTTCAAGACTTCCGCTACTCTGATACCACACATCTTTCTAGAAGTGTCAAAGTGTTAAAGTTAAAGAATTTCAAGAAAGATGCAACATTAAAGCTTTTCAAGAATGGTATGAGCATGTCGGTCCAGAAGTCGCAAGTCCACAAGGTGGCAAAGTTACAAGTTGGCGTAGAGATTATGCTTGGTTGATGATCTCAAGATGCTCAAGATCACTATGTTAAATACAAGTTCAAGGAACAAGCTCAAACCAAGAAGTCAATGATCACTACAACATATTCACAAGAGAAAGACAAGAATACGAGCTAAAGACTAAGGATAAAGCATAGTATGCTAGGTTTAAAGTTTGTAAATTGGAGTGACCTCCCTTAGGGGGAGATTGTTGGAAACACGAAAAGTGTCGGTCACTTCCAAAGTTGTAACAAGTCTTAGCTCGTAGTTAGTATAAGGATTAGATTAGTAATCTAGTCCGGCCCAAGGCCCATGGGTGGCCCAACTCCAGCCCATGGGCCGGCCATGGTAGTATTTATACACCCTCTCCTAGTCTTGGAGAGGGTTGGTTGTTCATTGTTGGTTGTTCATTTTTTATTTCATTCCATACATTCCATAATACACATATCATCCATTCCATCCAAGTTTCTCTAACAATCCAACCCACATCTCACTCATTGTTCTTGGTTGATTCATTAGATTACTAGTATTCTTCAAAAGAAATAATTGCAACAAAGAAAACTGTTTGAAAGAAATAAGTCGCTGCAAAGTTTAACACAAGGTAGAAATGATTTGACATGTAAACGTGTGAAGATTTATGAGAAATATTCACTTTCAAATATAAACCGTGTGTTATAAATCTAAAATAAGCGAATCTAATAAGCTAACAATAATCACTAGACCCACCCGTGGCTCTTGATACCAAATGTCGGAACCAATAATCACCTTCACTTCACCATTATGACCAAGAAAATAAGTTAGGAGATGATAAGAATTTTAGAGAGAGAAACAAGAGAGAGAAAGTAGAGAAAGAAAAAAGAATGGTTGATTACAATGTATGAGAAAATACAAATGAGACCAACACCCTCTCCACACTTGGAGAGGGGTATTTATACCCATGTTGCCGGATGGGATTTTGACTTGGGTTGGGCTCGAGTTTACTTGGGCTTTTAAGCCCGTAACACCTGACATATTAGATTACATTAAACGAGCCCAATTCCCGTTCTAGCCTATTACAACATTTAATATATAAATGACCAAGACCTAATATTCCAAATGAACGAACTTCTTGTTCGACTCAATAATTTGAGGCTAACAGGATGTATATATGTGATTTTGTCAGCCTTGTTTGTTTACGACTATTGGTGAAGATTACTAATCCTATTCTTTAGCTTATTCAAGTTAAGGATCAACCAATCACATATGTCTATTCCATCGTTATGGATGTATATATGTGGTTTTGTTACCTTTTTTGGAATACTGGTATCGATAGAGATTGGAAAGAATGATCAACCCTTAAAACTTAACCTAATTTACCCTTTTAGACTTGTCCCTCCTTAGCTTTAGTGGTAGAGACATGTATCCTTGTCAAGCTTATGATAGAATACTCGTCATGAAAGAGCAATTGAGCGAATTAGTTACATTTTACCACATAGATTAGTTGAGTGAACTGAGTGTTTTAATTTTCCTATTTTGTGAGGTGTTTGGTTGTGTGCTAGTAATTAAACAGAAATGTTGCTTAAAGGAAAAATCCTAAACTCAGATTGGGATACATTTTCATAAGTTTTCTAAAGTATACTTAAGGACAAGTAGGATTCAAGTGGGGTGATATTTGATGACATCAAATAACGTCTGTTTTATAGCATCATTTATCCCAGCTAAATTGCTCATTCTATATTATTTTATGCATGAATTGGTACTTAATTGCTTATATTTGTTATTTACAGTAAATATGGAGCAATTGGTGAAGTTGACTAAAAGGCGCGCGTTTTGAAGCTTAAACAAAGAAATCAAGAATCTGTTGTTCTGACAACCAATACGCCGTATCCATCAAGGAAGATACGACGTATCTGTGCCTAAACTTCAGAAGCAACCACGAAGATATAAATACCAATACGCCGTATTCATGAAGACTTATACGCCATATCCACTAGCGGTTCATGAAGGATTCTGGAAGATATTTATCATGGTCCCCACTCCAAGAAAACCCCAATACGCCGTATTGATCTCCTTCAATACGGCATATCGACCAAATTCCAGAGGCTATAAATACCAAGCCTTAAATACGAATTTAGGGTGCAATTTTTATACCGAAGACTAAGAGAAAGGTAGTAACCACCAGATTCAATTTTTAAAAGAAAATAGAAGCTATGAAGGTCTCGAAACGTCCTTCAATCTATAGGAAAACCCTTGTAAATTCTTATACACTAAATACGCGTTCGGTTTTTGGTATCATTCTTTAACTTGGTTAGTTTACCTTAATCGTTCATCTATAATATTTGTATTCATTACAATGGTTATTTGATAATACCTCTAGGTACTAGCCATGTTTATGATAATATAACGTTTGGTTTATGTTTATATCGATTGCATCTTATAAGTTGTGTGTTGCTTTATGTTTATCCATTTATACTCGTTTATGTGCTTAAGTATGCGACCTATCATTCAATTGGATCTAAGAAATGGACCAAGTGGACTAGATGCAGAGATAGCTCTCCATATTGCAATTTATATATCTAGAATAATAGGATCATAAATATTGACCTGTCTTTGCCTCTGATTTAGTAAACAAGTTGGACTAGCAGGTGACATAGGATCAACAAATAACGTTCTGATTCCTTGGGTAAATATATGGACACTAAACTACTAGTATATAAAGAGCCATTAAGCAGTAAGTTAGTAAAGTCTTGATGAGCTAGGATTCAATAAGATAACAATTATTGTTTTCTATGATAGATTGTAATCAACCATGATTGCTTTATGCGGATGTGTTTAATTGTGACATAATTAACATGTCTAGGTTTTAGAAAGAAGTACCGCCTAAATTTAGGAATGATATATCAACAATGAGATAAGACAATCATTACACTTATAAACTAAAACCTGCATTTTATTAGATTAAATATGGTTAATATGTTTTCCTTACATAAGGCTTGACCGCTTTGCTATCTTCTAACTATTAAATTTGTGTGTGTTATTCGCCCTATCTCAGTCTAGGTAAACCCAAACTCGTGCCAGTCACTCATACCATTAGTTTAGGTTTAACTTAGGTATAACTTAGAATAACTTAGGACTAACTTAGATAAATAAAATAATCCTAATTAATTATTAATTCTATCGCTCTTAGTGATCGACACCCTACTTACCAATAAAACTACAACTGATCGGGTACACTGCCTATTAGTGTTGTTTTAGGTATAGTCAGCAACATATAAATAGTAAAACTTGATAACAAAATAATACCTACGCACCATGACACATCAATGAGTGAGCTATTAATTATTTATAATGGAAATAGAAACACAGTAGCGTATAATCATCATTCAAATATTACCTCGGTGTGTTAAGCTAGGTTGTTAAACATCTCCTTAAAAATAATGTTTCGGGTACACTGCTTGAGTTTTGGGTCTTCGTCTTCCATCATTCGTACTTTTAGTCACTCGGGACTTGTGACATTTAAGAGTGTGACATAAAGTTGGCGATGACTGAACACGGGATTTCGTAAATAAAGACTGACATAATTAAGTGACTACCTTTGGCTTTTGTTAATGGTCATTGCGTAGCATGGTTTCATAAGGAACTGTCTCCGTTGCAATACGAATGGCCATTTTTATTGTGTGGATATTAGTATGATTCTGTATATAACAACATGGTCCCCTATATTTGATACGGTAATGATTTTGGTGTGAATAACAAATTGGCCAAGATTAGTGATGATTAGTCGAGTTCTATTGTATAGTCCGTGGCTTGGATTAACATTCCATAAGAGCATTATGGGGAGTTCCTTTTTTAAGCATAAGGTATGCGGTGGCATCCCTGGGAAGTTTAAGGAATTCAAGAACTCGACTGGATATAGGTATAGGTGCTGCTGATCTAAAGTATCAGTCGATGCCTTACATATTTCATCTGCACTATTGTAGGTTGTAGATTTACCTTGTGACTTTTGAAACATATAGGCATTGATTGCATCATCATCATCATTTCTGGGAGTTAGAATTTCCCTTTCTTTCAGATACTCATAGTCACTTTGTCTTACATTAAAATTAGGATGTGTTTCAGCAACAATTTCCTCAATATGAGAATTTCATGATTTAATAATGAATGTAGAATACGTAGATGGAGGTTGAATACGTTTCCCTTTAAAAACTTTAAATCTTTCGTATCAAATCACCAATCAAGTTAGACGCAATATGAGAAGTGTCGATAATATGTTTACACTAACTAGCGCATATCCTAACAATACAAGCATAAACACAATATTAACTAAAAAGTACTACACAACCATAACTAATACGATATACACAACAATCCACACAATCATGAGCACAATGCAAATGTAAAAGTAAAGTGATAAATGTAAATAAATAGGTAAAGTGAAAGGTAAAAGAAAATGCAAACCAGACACGGTGATTTATAGTAGTTCGGTTACGAAGCTCCTCTTCTCCCTACTCCACTCCTCAAGTATCCAACTCGAGAGTTACTTCACTAATCAACAAGCTCCCTTTAAGGCAGAGAAAACCTTATAACATTGTTTACATTATTTTCCGACACTAAGCTAGATGTCGAGTGTAACACCCCCAAATAGGGTCGCAGCAGAATAATGAGTCCGGGAGCATTACTTCATAGATCAATAGCACAAGATATAAGAGCGACCTCGAAAAGAGTCGTTTAAAATATGATACATTGGATTTATTGAAACTGTTTAATACAAAGCACAACGGCTTAAATTGTTCAACATTCAATAACACAGATTGTAGATCATAACAAAAATCCCAAGATGTAATGACTCCAAATCTTTTATGAATGACTCCCCAAAAGAGTATCCCAATGTATCCTTAGCACCCCGTGACTCATTGACCTGAGAAAACATGCATTAAAACATCAACATAAAGTTGGTGAATTCATAGGTTTATATAAATATAATGTAGGACCGCAAGATTTCCCTGTGATTATGCAACCTGTGCACCCATCACAAAATGGAATTACATTTTCCTAAGTTCATGACACTGAAGCTCGACATGTATGAATGCAATATAAATATTGCCACATTTCCCGTGATGATGTTCAACCCTAAACATCCCACATCCGACATGGTATACATCCGTTGGTTCACTCCGTGACACCAGTGAGAGCTACTCACCCGGATGGGGATGTCAATCCTAAATAGATCTATTTATAACATTCGCGCTCACACAAAGTAATTGACAGTTCATGATAATGGGCTCAAAGGGTTATCGCTACTTAGGCAAACACGTAATCATGATAAAATGTACACTTGCGTCCAATTTGTAAAACAATGCATGTATCTCACCCCAAAAGTTGTAAATCATTGATATAGTAAAACATGGGGCTATGAACTCACCTTAGTCCCCCGAACGAATATCCACCGCAGCCCAAATGACAAAGCAGTGGTCGTTGGTGTGTTTTGAACTTCTACAAATTTCCGCTGTGCAACGTCGATGACAAGTAGAAGATGGGTGGAGCTACAATCAAAGTTCAGAACCAGCATAAGATAAAGGAAGTTGGAGTTTGGGGGGAATCTTATTCAGAAAACTCGCCAAAAAGGAGTCTATGAAGAAAAGCTTTCAGACATGCAGCTGAATGGGGGGAAGTTAATTCAGTTCATGCATACTACAATGGTTCCTGTACAGACAATGAAGATCCAAGCTGGAGTACAAGTTTCAAAGACCATGAGAACTTCGAAGACATCTTCAGCTTTGGAAGCGCTTTGGAAGACGTTATTTATATTGTATTTGTACAAGATAGGAACATTGTAAGTAATTCCATATGTCCACATATTGGAGGAAGAATGTTAGCCTTAAAATATGTGTACATAATCGAATTACAATAGTTTTCATTAAGGCAAGAACTACAGGGACTATAACTGTATAAGATAGTATAGTGACCCATGTCTTGACCTATATATACCCCCTCGATCCCTTTCCGATGGAGGGGTGAAGGATCTTTGGTAAAAAGAGTGTGTGTTCTTGTTTCACCAGCCTCTCAAGACACACACCTCTTCCCATCTTTTTCCTTTCTCTCTAATAATATGGCTAAACATTTGTTCAATCCTCCCCGACCTCCGGATCTTTCTTGTGTAGCTAGTGATTTCTTATTTTAACAATATGTTTTCCTTACATAAGGCTTGACCGCTTCTCTATCTTCTAACTATTAAATATGTGTGTGTTATTCGCCCTATCTCAGTCTAGGTAAACCCAAACTCGTGCCAGTCTCTCAGGCTGAAAAACCCCTTTTACCATTAGTTTAGGTTTAACTTAGGTATAACTTAGAATAACTTAGGACTAACTTAGATAAATAAAATAATGATAATTAATTATTAATGCTATCGCTCTTAGTGATCGACACCCTACTTACCAACAAAACTACAACTGATCGGGTACACTGCCTATTAGTGTTGTTTTAGGTATAGTCAGCAACATATAAATAGTAAAACTTGATAACAAAATAATACCTACGCACCATGACACATCAATGAGTGAGCTATTAATTATTTATAATGGAAATAGAAACACAGTAACATCTCCTTAAAAATAATGTTTCGGGTACACTGCTTGAGTTTCGGGTCTTCGTCTTCCATCATTAGTACTTTTAGTCACTCGGGACTTGTGACATTTAAGAGTGTGACATAAAGTTGGCCATGACTGAACACGGGATTTGGTAAATAAAGACTCACATAATTAAGTGACTACCTTTGGCTTTTGTTAATGGTCATTGCGTAGCATGGTTTCATAAGGAACTGTCTCCGTTGCAATACGAATGGCCATTTTTATTGTGTGGATATTAGTATGATTCTGTGTATAACAACGTGGTCCCCTATATTTGATACGGTAATGATTTTGGTGTGAATAACAAATTGGCCAAGATTAGTGATGATTAGTCGAGTTCCATTGTATAGTCCGTGGCTTGGATTAACATTCCATAAGAGCATTATGGGGGGTTCCTTTTTTAAGCATAAGGCATGCGGTGGCATCCCTGGGAAGTTTAAGGAATTCAAGAACTTGACTGGATATAGGTATAGGTGCTGCTGATCTAAAGTATCAGTCGATGCCTTACATATTTCATCTGCACTATTGTAGGTTGTAGATTTACCTTGTGACTTTTGAAACATATAGGCATTGATCGCATCAGCATCATCATTTCTGGGAGTTAGAATTTCCCTTTCTTTCAGATACTCATAGTCACTTTGTCTTACATTAAAATTAGGATGTGTTTCAGCAACAATTTCCTCAATATGAGAATTTCATGATTTAATAATGAATGTGGAATACGTAGATGGAGGTTGAATACGTTTCCCTTTAAAAACTTTAAATCTTTCGTATCAAATCACCAATCAAGTTAGACGCAATATGAGAAGTGTCGATAATATGTTTACACTAACTAGCGCATATCCTAACAATACAAGCACAAACACAATATTAACTAAAAAGTACTGCACAACCATAACTAATACGATATACACAACAATCCACACAATCATGAGCACAATGCAAATGTAAAAGTAAAGTTATAAATGTAAATAAATAGGTAAAGTGAAAGGTAAAAGAAAACGCAAACCAGACACGGTGATTTATAGTGGTTCGGTTACGAAGCTCCTCTTCTCCCTACTCCACTCCTCAAGTATCCAACTCGAGAGTTACTTCACTAATCAACAAGCTCCCTTTAAGGCGGAGAAAACCTTATTACATTGTTTACATTATTTTCCGACACTAAGCTAGATGTCGAGTGTAACACCCCCAAATAGGGTCACAGCGGAATAATGAGTCCGGGAGCATTACTTCATAGATCAATAGCACAAGATATGAGAGCGACCTCGAAAAGAGTCGTTTAAAATATGATACATTGGATTTATTGAAACTGTTTAATACAAAGCACAACGGCTTAAATTGTTCAACATTCAATAACAAAGATTGTAGATCATAACAAAAATCCCAAGATGTAATGACTCCAAATCTTTTATGCATGACTCCCCAAAAGAGTATCCCAATGTATCCTTAGCACCTCGTGCCTCATTGACCTGAGAAAACATGCTTTAAAACATCAACATAAAGTTGGTGAATTCATAGGTTTATGTAAATATAATGTAGGACCGCAAGATTTCCCTGTGATTATGCAACCTGTGCACCCATCACAAAATGGAATTAACAATTTTCCTAAAGTTCATGAACTGAATCTCGACATGTATTGAATGCAATATAAATTTTGCCCACATTTCCGTATGATGTTTCAACCCTAAGACATCCCAAATCCACATGGTATACATCCGTTGGTTCACCCTACAGCCGTTGACACCATGAGAGCTACTCACCGCCCTATGGGGATGTCCAATCCCAAATAGATCTATTTAAAACATTCGCGCTCACACTAAGTATTGACAGTTCATGATATAGGGCTCAAAGGGTTATCGCTACTTAGCAAACACGAAATCTCGCTTTAAAATCTCGTTTTTAACAGTTTCTTTATATGTATGATCGTATTTGAAAAGTCCTAATCAATTTTAAATTTATCATAATGGTGTAGATACTGTTATAACCAGTAAATCAGTAAGTGAAAGTTTATAAAAAATACATTTTAAATAACTTAATAATGAAATTCGATATTTTAGTTGTATCTCGTTCGTTTTAATTTGATTTTTAGTGATTCCTATGTCCACGTCTTCGTAATTAAAAGCTCCATTTAGGAAAATTACTCCCCAACAGGTTACTGTCGTGAACAGTAACATATGTTTATTTACATGTTTGGATTCCTCATGAAAAGCACCATATTTATAAAACATTTCCCATTACTTTATCAAATCTGAAACAGTGAGATTTTTATAAAATAACCTTTATAAAAATACTTTTATACAATTTAATTATCGTAAACTTAAAAATGTCATATCTTTTTCGTTATAGCTCCGTTTTTCAAGTTCCTTATATGCTTACGATCCTTGTAATAAGTACTAATTTAAGAAAATATAAAATATATGCATTATTAGACGAATTCCAACAGTAGGTAATTAAGTTTGGACATAATTATCATTATACACTTGATTTATATACTTTTCACTTTATTAAACCATTACAAGTCCTCTAACTTAATAAATAACATGACTTGATATATCTTAAGTCCTCTATAATATGTCCATGATACTTGTCCATGAGTAAGTGTTCTCAAAATTATTTGTTCATAACTTTTGTAATTAAAACTTTCAACACAAAATAGTTCATAAACTAACCATATAAATTATTTAACACTTATATATAATGTGTACTTCTATTTTAAGTATTATTCCACTAATGTGTACATAAAATTTGAACCTTGTATACCTTGTAATATCACATTATTTCATGAAAATAATCTAGGTGGTGTTTAACGTATATAAGCAAGTATGTACATAATTAAATGAAAGAATGAAATGTTTAAACTTTAAATAGACCTTATGGAAATGTAGAGGATTGATGAACACAAGCTTATACTTAAGCCTTAACCCAAATAATCAAACACAAGATCAAACCCTAATTAGGAAAACCCTAATTATCTTTTCTTGAATGCTCTTGATAAATCACCAACCAAAGCTTCCAATACCCTTGTATCACTTTAGATATACTTAGAATGAATGCTTGAATGCTTAGAATACTTGTAGAATGAACTTTGTATGGAACCCATAGCTTATTATTTTGAGCCGTGGGTAAGGGTTTGGTGTAGAGAGAGTTTGCTTGATAATTTGTTAGTGAATGAGAGTGTAAGAGTTAAATGAACCTAGGACTTTCCTTAAGTAGTAGTTGTAACACCCTCAAATCTGGGTACGCAGCAGAATGTTGAATATCCAAGGGCGTTACTTTATGGATCAATAGCACAAGATCTGAGAACGACCACTAACGTGTCGTTTGAAAAGATACATTGGATTAACAAAATACTTGTTTGTTACATAAGCCCATGGCTTCAAATTGTTCAACAATATAAATAAAGATTCCGGTTTATAACAATTGTCCCCAAAATGTAATAAGACCCCAAATCTTAAGTGTTGACTCTTTAATTATTGACTTCCAATGTATCATCGCACCTCGTGCCTTATTGACCTGAAAAACATGCTTAAAACGTCAACATAAAGTTGGTGAATTCATAGGTTTATGTAAATCAATTGTAAGACCGCAAGATTTCCAAGTGTATGATTAAGCAACAAATGCAAACATCATAAAAAGTAATTACGTTTTCCTAAGCTCATGACACTGAAGCTCGACATATATGAATGCAAATATATTTTCCAACAAGCGTCCGTGAATGATGTGCTAACCCTCGGCAACATCCCAAATCACATGGTATGTGTTTTCGTTCCCGGTATATCTAGTCCCCCCGACGGGGATTGTTAATCCCTAATAGATCTATTCCATAACATTCGCGCCCTACATAATGGTAATATCCGCAATCACAGCTATGCAATTAACCGTTCACGATCATGGACATAATGGTATGGTAACTTAGGCAAACAACGAATGGTATAAAATGTACACTTGGGTCCAATTTGTAAAACAAGCATGTTCTCACCCCAAGGATGTAAATCATTTAAATAACAGTAAAACATGGGGCTATAAACTCACCTTAGATGGTAGTCCTCTGATTGATATTATATATCCAAGCAGGTAGTGAATCACACTGTCAATTACCTAAGTAAATACGGTCAAGTCTTAGTCTACATATTTATGCTAACGACTCAATGTATAAACTATAACAATTTCTAGTTTATATATACTGTTATCACTTGTGTGGTGGTGTACGTGTTTAATGTATTTGAAATTGTTTGATGGCTCTTGGGAAACGTATATACCTTGTTAATAAATATTCTTATTTATTAAGTCGTTATTCAAAACTGAATAACACCCGAGTATATTATAGTCCCCCCGACTAGTTAAGTGTTTAAATAATTTACTTTTGTTTACAAAATACCCTTGAGTTTCTTATAAATCCAAAACAGCCCTTGGGTTTATAATTTTGCTTTATTTACATTTTAAACCCTTTAGTTTCAATAATTACACTTTTAGTCCTTCCATTTTACAAAGTTGTAATTTAGGTCCTTATAGTTTCACATCAGCCTCTTATCTTTCAGGATGTTCAAAACAGCCCCTATACTTATAAAAATCAGTAAATGACAGTTTTAGCCCTTCTAGTTTATAATTTACACTTTTGGTCCCTTAACTTACCAAAAATTGCATTTAATCTAATTACAATCCCAACAAGTGGCATTATGTTAAGTAAATCTAATAAGGCCAATATAATATCCCAGCTTAATAATAAGCTTTAAACGGCTAATTTGTCGCTTAATAATGGGCCTTATTGCCATTAAAGTCCGTTCAGTGTTCTAAGGGATTCAATTAATTTTAAAAAGCACAAATGCGATCGTTTAAGCTTATGTTAAGTTTGCTTAAGCGCCAATAACTCATTAGAGCTTATTGGAGCTTATTCGAGCTTATTGGGCTAACGAGCCCAATAACTCAAACCCGAATACATTAAAGGTTTTTCTTAGCATTTTAATTTACTTTCTAAACTTGTTAAACTTTCTAAACTACACAAATCAAATTGGCTTATTAATAAGCTCGGTTGAGCTTATTGGGCTCGTTGGCCCAACAGCCTTTACCGAGAGTTAATACCAAGGTCCATTAAGGTTTTCTTAGTGATTCCAACTTATTTTCCTTTCTTAAATAGCTTATTAGGGTCTGTTCACTGTTTAGCTTATCAAATAAGCAAATAAGCCGCGTTATTGGGCCGTTTGGGCTCGATACAAGCCCGATAAGGGTTCTAGGGGTTTGGGTTTGATCCCTTTGGGTTCAATAACCTTTCTAGGATTATTAGAAGGCTTATAAGCTGTTTAAGCTGAAAAATAAGCTCGGGTGAGCTTATTTGAGCTTATTCGAGCTTATTGGGCTTGCTAGCCCAATAACTCTAACCCGAAGATATCAAGGGGTCCATTAGTGTTCTTAAGTTTATAATAAGCTCATTAAGCCGTGTAAGCTCACGAATAAGCTGTTTAAGCTTATTGTGGCTTATGGGTTCGCATTTCGGACATGTCATTGGGCCGTCGAGCCCAATAAGGGTTCGGGTTGGTTTCTAGAGTATGCTAAGGCCCATGAGAGTTTGGTAAGCACTTTAGGCTTCTAAATAAGCTCGTTGTGCTTATTGATAAGCCGTGGCCTTGTGGACGCGGCCTGTTGGGCCTATTGGGCCCAATAGTGGTCGTTTGGGTTTTAACGAATTCAATTATGGCCCGTTAAGTGCTCTAGTGTTTCTTAGGACCCGTTATTATACTAGTAACCTATGTGAGCTCATTTTAGCATGCATCATGGTCGTGTTTATCACATGCAAACGTCCAAGTAGTTAGTGTATACATTCCCAAGCCAAGCCATCAAGTTTATGTGTAGGCTTCGTAAAATTCATGTGTAGGTGTTAGTATTCATGTTGGTTTCCACACTTGCACTTAGACAAAACCGCTTAAGCCTTACCTTGTCATTAAGTCACGTTTACATGTTTTATTATATTAATAGTACCGCGGGGGGGGGGGGGGGGGGGCACACAATCTGGTACAAGTATGCATATGTGCGTATGACTAGTACGTTTCTTAATTAACATGCGTGAAATTACTGTAGTGCATCATATATCCATACGCGGCATATAATCTAGAATACTAGGAAACAACATGTATGTAACAATTTCCATAGGTTGCGCATACACTGACAAAGTGATCCTAAAGAGCTTGTACTCGAGCCCCGTTGTGGCAAAAAGAAGCTACTCCCGTGTGAGACACGACCCAAAATACTAACCCAAGCTTCAAAGCTTAATGTATACTCAAACCCTAGCTCGCATAAACCTTGAGGTCGCGTATGTAAACCCTAGTGAAATATAATGTGAACTCGAAAACAAATGTGTGGGTGTGCTTGGGTGCGGTTTGTGACCCGAACAAGAGAAAAGAGTATATGTGTTTATGGTTTGAGTGAGTGTGAGTTGTAAGAGTGTTAAGTGTTAAATGTGAGTGTGTATTTATAGGAAATGAGCTAGTTACTATCCTAGTTTCATAAACAACCTAAACCGAACAAAATTCGTGCCCTAGGAGGTGGTTTTTTGAAGTTTCTAGTAACACACCTTGTTTTGTATAAACCACACAATACAATCTTTAATGGCTCAATCTAAGTCCAAGATTACACTAGATATGGAATCCATGGTTTGTGTGTATGTTTCTTTGTTAGAGTCCGTGGCCTAAGGGGCAAAAGAGAAACAATTTGGTTATGATCCATTGTGTAATAGCCATTAGGAGACCATTAGGACACATCTTAATTAACTAGGAGATGTACAAGTACTTTTAAGATCAAGATAGGATTTGTTAGCTAGTTAATATCCAAGGGACGAATGGTTTTATGGGTTAAACCATATTATTCGGCCTTAGTGGGTATTTAACACAAGAATTTAATAAATTTTGTGCTTAAGGATAAAAAGTGGGTATTGGTTTGAGTCGAAGGCAAGTCTAGTATTTCCGGGGGTGTGTCTAAATGTATTTTATTCGAAACGTAACCCCTTTTTACGTGACCAATTAAAATAAAAATCCCAAAGTACATAATTATCTTCTTAATAATTATTTCTTACTTGGTTGATGTAAACCTTAATTTATTTGATGACCGTTTACATTAAATGGTTATTTCTAGTCTACGCGATTTAGCTCAAAAGTAAAATTAAAAGTAAACGCGTATCGGACTAAAATAAATAGTGACTAATAATAGGAGTCGTAAAATGACCTGAAATTGAGAAATGTTACAGTCTCCACCCATTAAAAGAGCTTTGTCCTCAAAGCTTCAGCCTTGTATGGAATGAAGAAGCCTTTTTGTGAATAGGTTTGTTGGGTAATTTGTTTGAACGAAATCTTCACATTCCTAGGTAAACAGGGCCCCACCTAGAGTTCCAGCAACCTTAACCAATGGTATCCGCTTCCGCTTTAAACCTTTGATCTCCCTTTCATGATTTCAACGGCTCTCCACAAACTGAGCTTATCGTCAACATGAATTCCTTCTAAGGCATACTAATGGTTCGTTTCCCCCCGCAGCGTAACATTTCTTCAATTAGACACTGGAAAGTATGGTAACCTCTGCTCAACTCTTTGGAAGTTTCCAGCCTGTAGGAAACTTTCCCAACTTTGGCTAACACCTTGAAAGGTCTGACATATCTCGGGTTCAGCTTGCCCCGCTTACCGAATCGTATGACCCCTTTCCAAGGTGAGACCTTAAGCATAACTCTGTCCCAAAACACACACCCAAACTCGAACTCCATCGGCTTTCGCTTCCGATCACGTCGCTCTTTTGTCCGATCCTGACAGCTTACATTCTCTGCTTGATCATGACGATCTTTTCCGTTGTTTCTTGGATTAATTCCGGACCAGTCAGTTGGGCTAACCCCAACCTCGGCCCAGCAACACCGGTGATCGATCATTTATCGACCATACAGTCCTCATAAGGGAGCTCCTTTTATTATGCTAGTGTGATAACCGTTGTTGTATGAAACTCGGCCAAAGGCAAATGCTTTAAAACCCAGCCCTTGCCAAAATCGATCCCAGCAAGCACGTAGCATTTTCATCGAGAGTTTGAATGGTTACTCTCGCTCTGGGCCGTCAGTTTCAGGATGATACGCAAAAGTCTCAAACTAATTTCTGTTACCCAAAGCTTTCTGAAATATCTCTAGAACTTGAATTAAAGCTTCCATTAACGATCAGAATAAAATAAATTGAGGCAGGTATCCCGTGTCTTGCCACTATCCCTGTTCATTACTACCTGCCAACTTTTGTCAATGGATCTTTCTCCCATTTGGCAAGAATGAGCCAGATTTTTGTAATGTTCGACTCACAATCACCCAGATGGTGTCAAAACCTTGCGACGACTTAGGAAGCTTGGTGATAAAATCCATCATGATGTTATCCTACTTATATTTGGGTATCTCAGGTTGTACTAGCAATCATGATGGCCTTTAATGTTCGGCCTTGACCCTTGCACACGTCAGGCATTTGCTAATATGCGTGGCAATGTCTGCCTTCATATTGGGCCACCAATATAGATTTTTCATGTCTTGATACATCTTTTCCAAACTGGGATAGATAGAGTATTTTGACTTATGGGATTCGTGCATAATCACGGATCTTAAGTCTCCATAGCATGGAAACCAACTCCTGTCGTGTAAACATAAAGTTCCATCGGCACGTGGTTCCAATCTTTCCTTGGGTATATCCCTCCTAATTATACCGCCTACATCTTCATTCACGAGATTCTCGGGTTTCTGGGCTTCAATCTGAGCTTCTAATATTCGTTTAGGAAGATCCAAGCCAATGGTCATAACTAAGGCTCGAACCCGTAATGGCTTAATCCGTTCCTTACGGCTCAATGCATCGGCCACTACGCTTGCCTTCCCCGGGTGATAACGAATGTCGCAATCGTAGTCACTTAATAACTCTAGCCAACGACGTTGCCTCATGTTAAGATCCTTCTGATCGAGAATGTGTTGTAGGCTTTTATGGTCGATGAACACGGTGCATCTGGTTCTGTAAAGATAGTGTCTCCATATTTTTAGAGCAAACACCACCGATCCAAGTTCTAAATCATGAGTGGTGTAATTCTTCTCGTGAACTTTTAGTTGTCGAGAAGCATAAGCACTTACCTTCTCTCTTTGCATCAAACATCATCTAAACCCTTGTGTGACCGCAGATCACAGTAACCACAAAGTCTTCCCCTTCCTGTCAGTAAAAGCCAAAATTGGTAAACGTACAACTTCTATTTTTATCAACTAAAAAGCGTTATCATCCTTTTCATTCACCCCAGTCGAACTGATTCCTTTCTTGTGTATGTTCGTCATTGACTAAGCAACTTCGAAATCCATCGATGAACCTTTGATAGTAGCCACAAGACCTAAAAATTGCGGATCTCTGTTGTGTCTTAGGAGATGCCGAATCTATGTAGATTCTAATCTTGGCTGGATCCACATGTAAAGCCTCTGCTAATCTATGACGTTGTCCCGAAAATTGTACCTATCGGATCCAAAATTTCACATTTGGAAAACTTGCATACAATCTCTTCTTCTAAGCAATTCCAAAATTGTCTTAAGATGTTCTTCGTGTTCCTTCTCGTTCTTTGAATAAATCAGTATGTCATCAATAAAGACAATTACGAACTTATCCAAGTAAGGCTTGCACACTCGGTTCATGAGGTCTATGAATACCGCAGGTGCGTTTGTCAGTCCGAATGGCATAACCTGGAACTCATAATGGCCATACCGAGTTTGAAATGTTGTCTTTGGAATGTCTTGCTCTCGCACCCTAAGCTGGTGATATCCTTATCTCAAATCTATCTTTGAATAAATACTGGATCCTTAAAGTTGATCAAATAAATCGTCGATCCTCGGGAGTGGATAACGATTCTTCACTGTCAGTTTATTTAATTCACGGTAGTCGATGCACATCCTGAATGACCCATCCTTCTTTTTGACAAACAAGACCGGGGCTCCCCAAGGTGAGGAACTAGGCCTTATGAATCCTTTGTCGGAAAGCTCTTGTAATTGTTCCGATAATTCCTTCATTTCGGATGGAGCCAATCGATACGGTGCTCGAGCTACGGGTGCGGCTCTTGGAATTAAGTCGATTTGGAATTCCACTGGTCGAGCCAAAGGAAGTCCTGGCAAGTCTTCGGGAAATACTTCAGGAAAATCTCGGACGATCGGTACGTCCTTTATTTGTTTTCCTTCCGACTTATCCTCCTCTTTCTTGGTGGATATTTGCGCCAAAAAGACCTGGCATCCTTTCGCCATGTACTCTTGAGCTTTTGAACATGAGATAACTGTCAACCGAGATTCTCTCCCGTTGCTATTTTCGTTGCCATAAAAAGTCAAAGTTTCATTCCCATAGGGAACTTGAACAAGTTTCTCATCGCACACGATCACGGCGTGACATCTTCTTAACCAGTCCATACCGATAATGACGTCGAAACAACCCAGTTCTACGGGAATTAGATCTATGTTGAACGGATGGTCTAAGAAATTTAAAGTGCAACCTCGTATAATAGTGTCTATCCCGACTAATTTCCCATCAGCTAATTCGCCATCATAACAATTTTCTAATAGAGTTGGGGTGACGTTAATCAAGGAACTAAATGCAGTAGATATAAAGCTTCTATCGGCACCAGTGTCGAATAAGATAGATGCATAGTAGTTATTTAAGAGGAACGTACCCGTAACGACATTGGCATCAGGGTTTCCCGATGCATTTCCTCTCTTTTCTGCATTCCCAACTGCATAGACCCAGCCTTGTGCATTTCTATTTCCTCCATCTTTATTCTTCAGCTTAGGACAATCTCTCTTGAAATGCCCTGGTGCTCCACACTCAAAACAACCATTTCCTTTGGGGGCTGCCCCATTGCCCTTCTGAGTATTAGCAACATTTGTGTTACCAGTACTCCTGCTGGGTGCACGGGCCATTGTGGTGGAGATGGCACTTGGTGCACTTGGGCAAATATCCCCCATAAGGCTTCCTTTCGCTTGTCCCCATATTGTAGACTTTGGCAACATTTTGCCTTTTGAAGGGTTGTTGCTGGTGCCCATGGTTGTTCTTGGATGAATCATCAGCCTTCCTTTGCTGGTGACCATGGTTGTTTCTGGATGAATCATCAGCCTTCCTTTTGTTGTCAGACTGCCTTTCCTGCGTATTGCTGAGTTTCTGATCCATCAAGTCTTGCCACTCAATAGCTCATCAACGTCTTGGGTCTGTCAGACTTTGACTTCCCAAATGTTGTCAGGAAGTACACTTAGTACTTGTCAACCTTCTCGTTTCAATGAGCAGCCCAAACTTGGTACATACAAGGTTAGTTCTTGGAAACGTTCAGTGTATGCTGGAACATCGTTCCCCTTGACCTTTAGGTTCCACAACTCAATTGCTAATTTCTTAATTTCACCCTGCGGACAATACTTGTCCGTCATCTTTTTTTTGAGCACTTCCCAAGTCATTGCATATGCCTCAGGACCTAAGGTTCTTATCTGACCATTCCACCAAGTCAAAGCAGTACCTAACAGAGTGCAGGTGGCAAACTTTACTTGATTCTCAATATCACAACCACTGATATTGAAAACTGACTCCATCTTCTTAATCTACCTAGTCAAACCGACCACGCCTTCAGTTCCATTGAAGTTCAAAGGTTGACACTTCATGAAGTCAGCGTAATAGCAAGGGCGCGCCGTTTGCACATGCCTTCGGTTATCCTCGTGTGAATTGTGGCTTCCATCTCCATTGGTGGAGTTTCGCAAAAGAGCTTAGTCAATCATTGCTTGGATGGATTCTGGAGTCATGTTGTTTGGGTTGGTGTTGTTAACAGAGGTATTCAGTCCTCTTCTGGTTGTAGGTGCCATGATTTGTCTAGATCACAAAAGACAAAACATAAGGTTATATGACAGAATATTATAATATATAGATGGGATGATCAACACAAGAGAGGTATATAGTACAAAGTAACACATCCATTTCATTCATAACTTTGAAAATTTTATATGAAATAGTTGTCGGAGTACACATAATATAATACAAAAGATCTAAGGCTATGCTAGCGGGAAAACCCCTAATACTTAACATGCCTGTACAATGACCTAGCAAGATACAAATACATAAGTCACTAAATGTGACTGTCGGCATCCCCCGAAGCATCTTGGTGATCTGGACTCCTAACCTCTGCTCCTGGCTGTCTAGCTCTCCTCTGCTACTCTCGCGGTGCTAACAACTCAGCCTGCATGTCGCTCATCTCTCGCCTCATATCTTTGATGACTCGGAGAGTCTCTACCATCTGATCCTGACACCTATGATTAGTCTCTTGAAGCGCTGCTAACTTAGCCTGATGCATCTAAAAGCGAGTCTCGTGTACCTGATGCTGTGTCTGAATAAGAGTACTATGCAGCTGTAGCTGTGTCTGGTGTGCTTGGAGATAGGTCTCGTGTG
>BQNB010084452.1:2049-28749 GCA_026074375.1 Tanacetum coccineum | reverse complement strand
CGCCAAGGACACACCCACGGATTGACAAAAGGATATGAATTCAAAGATATTATGCAAATGTCTGCTTGGTGATAATGCATTAGGCTGGACGAAGTGGGTGCAAACTCACCTAGGTGAGTTTCCCACTTGCGCGCGAGTGCCACGCCGGTGGCAAAACTCACCTAGGTGAGTTAACATTATCAAGGTGAGTTTGGCTTAATTTTTTGGCTGATAAGTGAGATACTCACCTCACGATGAGTTTAAAAAAGTGGGCCCATTTCTTTTCTATTAAGTATATATTAATTGGTTGTGAGTGTGTGTGGGTATTTAGTGGGTTATATCTATAACTTATATATTATATATGAGGCTAATTATGAGTGTATAAATATAAATTAGTGACTGGACGCCACCTCAATGATGACATGGCAAACACACATGACATGGAATTTCATATTATTTTATAAAAATGTTGGGCATGGGAAGGTTTGAACCTATGACCTATAGTTAGTATTGTATACCCTTAACCAACTTAGCCAAGCCACCAATTGTGTTTTACTATGCAAAACAATAATGATATATTATAACATCACGATATAATGCAAGCCATAGAAAGATATACTCCATAATTTAAAAACATCTTATCGAATACATCATTGTATCTGCTAAAAACCCTAATGATTATCAAAACCCTAATGATCCCATATCTGCTAAAAACATCTTCTTTCATATGCCTCCCAAATACATACGCCTCATTTTTTAGAAAAACCCTAATGATTAACCTGATGATGAACTTGACTTGATTTCATGCAAATTTTACATCAATAACCTGTGTGTTTAAATTAAATGATCGAATGGTATATTTTCTTATCGAGGTATGTTACTTTTCTCCTTGTCGAATTCATGTTATCCAGCAATCTGAAGGTTTTAAACTTCTAAAAGATGATCATGTTAGTGATAATTATATAACATGGATCTTCCTTTAACAAATAACCCATCAATCGCTGAATATTTGAAGTTGTGAGCAACCATCAGGTAAATTTTTATTGTTTTAATCTTATTTCTCTTTTCCGAATGTTTGTTCAAAGTTTATATATTTTAGACCAAGTTGTGTTTTTTTTTTCATTTTTCAGGTTGGGCGTGATCAAGCTACAAGGCTTGGGCAAGGGTATTCAACTACTTGCACAATTGCATGTTAAAATAGATGGACAACCATAGTTTCATAGAAAATCCCTAATGATAAACCTCATGATGAACTCGACTTGATTTCATGCAAGTTTATATCAATAACCCGCGTGTTTAAATTAAATGATCGAATGGTATATTTTCTGATCGAGGTATGTTTTTATATTGCATTGAATGAACTTTATTCTAATTTGTTAATATGATCAGTGATATGTGAGAAATCACATATCCTTTCTATATCAAAAATGTCCTTAAAAAGATAAAATTGTACATAAAATGCTTGTATATTGCTTGTTTTGTCTTTGTGATTATGTAGGTACGGATATTACAAATAACACAAGAAAATGGTCAAAAACCGGACAAACACAGACACGGGAACGAAAAGAGTACAAAAGAGCCGGAAGATTGCTATCAATGGTCAACATAGTCAACTCTTGGTCAACCCTGGTCAAACATGTGAAGACAAAACCCCAAATTTACCAAATCAGTCCTTTATGACTTTGTTAATGAAGATGACATTCTTACTGAAGACGTTGCACGAATTTACATGGCTGAAAGTATTCATGGACATCCATTCTATTTCCACCAGCACAACTAAACATAAGGTAACTATATGTCTTAATGATGCAAAATAAATTCGATTGAATCATCCTTGTGATACATAATGAAAATAGTGCGATCAGCAACACGATTATGTTGGTTCACATATGGCAGATGGTGATGTACATATAGGTGTATTTTTTTCCATTAAGTGACGTACGCTATATTTCCAAATTTTAATCATATAGCGCACTGGACCAACAGTAGGGCTTACATGATTAATAAATAATTTTTTTGCAACGTTGAAATGAAAATGTTATCTTTTTTAAGGGTATCAAAATTTATCTTCAATACTATTTTTGTTATTTGTTCCATTCTTTGTTGATTAGTTTTACTCAAGATACTTCAACTTTTACTGAGCATAGATTCGTTGCAATATATATGGGTGAACTTAAAAATGAACATGCACTGACAATCGCTTTCCCTGCAAGTTCACAAATGGTAAATCACTTGTGCTAAACACTTATTTTAACTTGTAGGGCAACAACTAGATAACCTAATAACTCGAACCGAAATGTCCATCTAAATTGTCCTGATTTTTGCTTGTGTAAAGCCCCTAGAGAGTAAATATTTTCATAATTTATTTAAATGATGAATATTACGCAAATGAGGAGCCCATAAATGACAGTGATGGCGAACAAGTTTCGTGGTTAATTCCCAAGGAAAAATTGCAATAGTGGAAACGTAATCGACGTGCCCTGGTATTGATTTCATAGTATTTTTCATGATTTGAATATATTTCAATGATTTTCCATCTTTATCATATACCAATCAGTGTTCTATGTGTATCTTTAAGCTATCAGCACTTACTTAATAACGTTTCTTGGTGTTATATATCCTTTTGTAGGCATACTCCACAGTCAGAACTCTCGACTATATGGCACCTAAAGTGCTGCTAAAAAAGAGATATGGAATGGAGCGTGACTGGTGGTCATTGGGTGCAATCATATATGAGATGCTTATAGGTTATCCCCCATTTTGCTCTGATGATCCCAGGATGACGTGTCGCAAGATCATCAATTGGAGAACATGCTTGAAATTCCCAGAGGAACCAAAAGTTACAAAAGAGGCCAGGGATCTGATCTGTCCCATTTGTTATGTGATGTGGAATCAAGGTTGGGGACTAGAGGAGTGGATGAGATAAAGGTAGCGATACTGTTATTGATAAACTTTACTAATTATGTTCCCACAAAGGGCTACATGTGTGTTTCACCTCATTGCTAAATTACCAATTCTCTAACAGTCACACCCCATGGTTTCAATGGTGTCAAAGGGAATGCTGAATAAATTTGGAAGCTGCTTATAAAACCTATAGTCACATGATGAACTGGACACTCAAAATTTCGAGAAGTTCCGTAAGGTGAGAATTGATTGTATTGAACTTTAGAATCAGTCTTCGTTAATAAAGGTTAAAAAGGTGCTCAAAAACTGTGGAACTAATCTTAATAAGTATGCAATCCTTTGTTCAATGATAAAAAATTTCCCAACTTTAATGAATTTAGCTGTACACCCTAAAATCACACATTCTCATTGGCTATCCGTTCCCTTGAATATTAACTATGAAGATAAAGTATGCATAAGCTAATCATCAACTTGGCTTTCATTGTTTGTTATCAGCAACTGATGACTGAACCAAAAAATTGTTGTGCTTTTCTTATTTAGACCCATATTCACTTTCCATTTTGTTTCCTTGTACAATATTTAACACACTTTAGCTGTGACCCCTAAAACTTGTTATGCTTCCATGCAAGAGAGTGATGATATATGTCTCTTTTATCCCTTGTGTTAGTGTATGTTGATAGGTGGAAGATCCTCAATCAGCAGTACCAAAAGTAGGACCTTGGAGAAAGGTAACAATTTCTACATCATGTGAAGCATTTCTTTTCACATTTTGCGTTCATTATATTGGTGTTAAGCTCTCGTGGTTTAAAACTCTAACTTTTTGTGTGAATTTGCAGATGTTAACATCAAAAGACTCGAATTTCATAGGATACACCAAAAAATTGGATATGTTGAAATTAGTTGGTGCTTCAGGTATGCTTCTTAAGCAGTTTTGCTTTTCTAATACTGGCCATCTTTCCAAAACAAACTATGCTCCTTCCTTCTACAAAGTTTGAGACGAGCCTCTATTGTATCCCTTTTGATTACAATATTTTTATATGGATTATGGCTATATATATCACATCATATTTGTTAAGTAGTATAGTAAAAATGTCAATCAAAACCTTACTCCTGGTTCTTTCTACTGGACGCCGTAGAAAGTGCTAACAATTATATTTGCTAATTAAGTTTTTGCACTAAGTTTAGGTAAACTATAAATGCTTCGTTATCAAATTTCCATAGTCTTCATTTAACTTTTATATTTGGATACCCTGATAGACATGCAGTTACTTTTGAATGCCAATGAGACATGCATGTTATCTTTTAAATATGAATGCAGATGTTAATGCTGCATTATTTGGGGGGGGGGTGGGGTACATTATATTAGCACATTTAATAATGAAAGCTAGGAAGAACATAACAACGTAAACTTTTTTTACTGCAAGTATAGATATTAAGGCAAATGAACTTCTAAGCCCCCAACGTTGGTGTCGCATAATTTGGTAATGCAATCTTACAATGTCCACAGAAATTTGACTCTTAACACTGGCACCGACAGAGATTTGCACTCTATCCTATTGAGGCCTTACACTATGCATTATAAAAAATTCCCTCTGTCCTATCTAAGTCCATAAAATGTGTGACCAGACATAGGTTTTAGACGAGCAATTGACTAATTCGTCAAACAACAAAAATGCCTTGCAACGTGCAAACGGAAAAAAAAAAATAAGAGAACTAAGGAGATTTGAGATGGGCAAAATAGGTGGGCGGGGTAATAAGTACCATTACTGGACAACATAACTGGACAAATTCGTTTACCTTCCTCGATGTCTACCTATATTTTTCATGGGCCGAAAACCCATTAAGCATAAACCTTGATTATGCTCTGCATGAAGGAGGTTAAACATATACACATCCTGGTACTGGGCTAACCTACACTAACTTATTGGCAGATGCTTGGATCAATTATTATATTGTTTTTTGCTAAATATGGATACTTTGATGCTATGATTGCTATTGCATAACGGGTTGGCCACATGATGGTCACCTGACCCAACATGGTGCAAATAGAGAAAATGCAAGTGTGTATAACCGTAACATTATAAGAAAGATGACTGTTGTCCCACCTAAAGGAACTCCGGCTCGACTAGGGGTTATCCTTCCAACTTATTGTTTCGTTGCAATTTTTTAAAATTATTATGTGTTGTTGAGTAGAATTCATTTACATCTACTTAGTATTATCAATATTATTGTGAAGCGAACCCGCCCGTTGGGCGGGCTATGTTACTAGTATATATATATATATATATATATATATATTTTAATCAAATACTTTAGGTTATATTTCCATATTTTCCAAAATCCATAACTTAAGGTTTTTATTTCCAAATTCTTTTATTATACCTTAGGTTAAATTTCAAATATATATCAAAATGAAATATCCAGCCTTAAATTTGAAAAATAAAAAAGATTTTGGAAGTTAATAATATCAACATACATTCGAATATGGTAATATTGGTTCATTAAATGTATTAAACATGTACACATTGTAGAAAATCCCATATTTAAAGGCAACGTGAATAAACTTTCACAGTAGTGTCAAATTGTCCAAATATATGTTGTGTATCTAGGTTTATTTAGTTTCCTTATCTTCTATATCATTTAACTTTGGGATGATGTATTCTTTTTTGGAATATCACAAAGATTTGACATTTTCTTTTGTTTGACCTCTAGTTGAGTTTTTAAGAGTCGCTTTACAGTTTACATGAAATGATTGGATTAATTCTCCTCTAGATGTGACTATGCGAGGTTTAATTTTCTTGTTTTGTGTGCTCTTATTTAGAGTATGCCTTATGATCAATGTTTTAAAACCCGAGTTGATCCGGTCGGTTGAACCGGTTGACTCGTCAATCGGCTCGGAGACCGGGCCGAATGTGACCGGGTTTTTGCTTTTTTGAGAACCGGATTAAACCGCCGGTTTTTTGTTGACCCGGTTTGATAAACTCGGCGGGTCACGATTTTTTTTTTAAATCTAACAATTTTTATTTTTTTTTCCATAAACCTTTCTAAATTTAATGGACAAAATAAAGTATGATGCCTAATGTTAGTTATAATAAAGTTAAAATTTACTTAATTATCAACTAATATTGTCTTATTATATAGTCGATTAAAACTTGGAATCATACGTTAATTGTTCTTGCACATCTTTGCTATAATTTTGTACATATATAACCTAAAAATTAAAGCTAATAAGTAAAAATTTAATATCATTCATCGATTCAATTGATCCTAAGATAAATTATGTGATTATACAACACTACATATTAAATATATGAAAAAAATATATATATATGTATAGAACCGGTTTGACCCGGCGGTTCAACCGGTTGAACCGATGACCCGACAACTAAATCGGGTCAATTAAAAAACCGGGTTTTAAAACATTGTTTATGATTGCACTTGTTTTTACTAATTTTTTCTTAACAACGATTTTATTGAAAAAACGAGTTTGCTAGAAAGGTCCAACCGGTTAACCCGGTAACCAGTGACTCGACCGGTCGATTAAAGACCCAGTTTTCAAAACATTGAGCAAAACCCAATCTAAAATACCTTTTAAATTTTATTTTCTTTTACTTTCTCATATAAGAAAGTTCGACTTGTTTTTAAATAGGGTTTAAGCTGTAGAATACCAACGAACTTTCAAAATTTATCGATTTGGTACGTGTACTTTGAAAAAGCTGTACAATACCAACGAACTTTCATAAAGTGTTCTCATTTGCACATTTTGATGACGTGTCATATTATTGATGTGCCACGTGTGAGCCTATCATGTATGACACGTCATCAAAATGTGCAAATGAGAACACTTTATGAAAGTTCGTTGGTATTGCACAGTTTTTTTAAAGTACACGTACCAAATCGATAAATTTTGAAAAGTTCGTTGGTATTCTACGGCTTAAACCCTTTTAAATATGTTGCCTTATACTGTCATTCAAAAGTTTACTAATCACTTTTAATATATACCGGATATTTTATCATAATAACTATGCATATACCACATCAATTGTAATAAAAGCTAAAAATCTTTTTTTTTATAGAATAAATAATTTATTCAACTAATTGTTGTCATGTTTCAAGAGTTGAGTTATCCTATGTTACAATATTTTTTAATTACATTTTGATTATTTTACATTACATAAAATATAATAACCAAAATAACCTAACTATAATTATTTGTTGTTATAAAGTCTCGTCGCTATACACGGTATTCATTTATGTATTTAATTTATCAATAAATGCAGATCTTTAAAATTTGAAAAGTATTTAAAATTTTATTAATAAAGTGATTAACTATTACTTTTATTTGTTACAAATAGATGGCTTTTTTTAAAATAAAACTAAAATAGCAATATGGACACTTAAAATGTGACGAATAAAATAATATTTTTCGCCTAATTCCAGTGCATCGGCTCGGTCTAGTGAACCTGATTGAAAAAAAACTCGATTTCTCCTAAATGAACCTGATTCTGAAATTTTGTTTCACGTATATACATGATTTTTTTGTTAGTCCACTAATATGTCAAAATAAATGCATGTTTTCTTAATCTATTTACAAGTTTTAATGAAATTGAATTTGTACTCATAAAAATATTTTGCACACCTGATGTCTTAGAATATTAGGTCCGCCTTTGATCAAACATAAACCTTGGCTCATGCTCCTAGCCGGATGTCGTGCTTGTGTAAAAACAAATCATAAGAGCTAAGTTGGTTTTTAGTAACAAGACTTCGGTTTTTATAATAGGGTTTAAGCCGTAGAATACCAACGAACTTTTCAAAATTTATCGATTTGGTACGTGTACTTTAAAAAAACTGTACAATACCAACGAACTTTCATAAAGTGTTCTCATTTGCACTTTTTGATGACGTGTCATACATGATAGGCTCACACGTGACACATCAATAACATGACACGTCATCAAACGGTATTCATTTATGTATTTAATTTATCAATAAATGCAGATCTTAAAATTTGAAAAGTATTTAAAATTTTATAATAAAGTGATTAAATCTTACTTTTATTTGTTTACAAAATAGATGGCTTTTTTTAAATAAAACTAAAATAGCAATATGGACACTTAAAATGTGACGAATAAAATAATATTTTTCGCCTAATTCCAGTGCATCGGCTCGGTCTAGTGAACCTGATTGAAAAAAATCTTGATTTCTCCTAAATGAACCTGATTCTGAAATTTTGTTTCACGTTTATACATGATTTTTTTGTTAGTCCACTAATATGTCAAAATAAATGCATGTTTTCTTAATCTATTTACAAGTTTTAATGAAATTGAATTTGTACTCATAAAAATATTTTGCACACCTGATGTCTTAGAATATTAGGTCCGCCTTTGATCAAACATAAACCTTGGCTCATGCTCCTAGCCGGATGTCGTGCTTGTGTAAAAACAAATCATAAGAGCTAAGTTGGTTTTTAGTAACAATACTTCGGTTCTTTATAATAATCTTTGATAGAATAAAAACAATTGGATGGTAAACTTTCTTACAATTGTATACATATAAAGTTTCTAATGAAAATCTTGGAAAAAGAAAAAGAAAAAAAGACACTATGAAAATAGAGGGGGTTCATTTGTAGATCTCATAAATATTTAGAGCGACTATAAAAAACAAATTTCGCTTTTGATTTGAAATCGCTTAAAAAGAAAGTTGCCAAATGGACTAGTTTGTCATACTTCCAGGTATACGGGGTATTTATTACACATTCAATCCAAAATAAGAATTAAAAATATGATTTTAGTTAACTTGTATACGGAGTACAAAAAAAAAGAACGAGAAAATTAACGATCTGTTATCGCCGTATGTTACGAAACCATCATTTAATTCGTATATTACGATAAACAGACTTTCAGCGGGTGCGTTCGACCAGGCGTGCTTTCAATAAATAGCCGTGATACGACCCGGTTCGGGGTTGTATCGGGATAGGGCATCACTTCAAGCGTGTGCTAGCTCCGTCAGAAAATAGAGAGAAGATTGAGAGATATTTTGATCTTTAATTTGATTGATTACATTGATGAAAACTATTCGGTATTTATACCGAATAAAACACAATAACTTGTTTCACAAGTTGACTCACAAGATAACTCCTATAATAACACAAGATCATTTCCTAAACAATGACACACAAAATACGAGATACTTTCCTAAACAATAGACCAACATAATAAACTATAATAATTTCCTAACCATGGGTGTATCATTTCTCACTCCTTCACAGCCACATTGTCCTCAAGGTGATGTCTTAAAAATCCTCTTGATTCCGGGATCCCATATCCTAATCCTATCGCAGTCCCATCTTCCACTCCCGTAGTTCTCCTGCCTTCCGCTACCGGAATAACCACGTGTTCAATGTGCACGCATACCATACGCGCCGGATGGCTTGACGTGCTTCTAGTATTTATACAGTTTTTTGCACGCATTCCATGTGAGCTACGCACTTTACAATTTTTATGTGCGCTTCGTTTGTTCAATTCAAAAACAAATAGAAAAATGTCACATAAGCATCCAGTGCGCATCCCGCTTGCATGCTACCAGGCTTCACGTGTGAAGCAACCAAGTCCCGCGCACCACAATTAACGCGCACACAAACCTCGCACGCCCATCTCACTGTGCGCACTAGGGTTGTAATCACGTCAAGCCGAGCTCGAGCTTGACAAGGCTTGAGCTCGGCTCCAAAAATAAAGGGTAGGTATGAGCTCAGCTTGATAGCTCGACGAGCTTGAATCATTCAGGTTTGTGATCAGCTCGAGTAAGGCTCGAGCTCGGCTCGAAAAGCTCGAATTTATATATAAACATTGTATTCGATAGCCAAACTCATCAATAAAATCTAAAAAAATACGCGATGAACTTAAGAGCAAAAATTTTATACAAAACATTCGGTAGAACTATGGTTAAATGGTCCTTCTACAACAAAAACTTAATTATTATACTATATTTACGTTAGCCTTTAAGTTGTTTATATAAATTTGTATATAAATTTGTAAAATAAAGATTTATATGTATATGAAGGCTTGAAAAGCTTGATAAAAGCTCGAGCTCAAGCTAAGAAAGCTCGAGCTCGGCTCGTTATGTATTCCGAGCGAGTTTATTGGGCTTAGGTTCGGGCTTAAGCTCGATAAAAGCTCAACTCGATCGAGTCGAGTGCGAATTGTTAGATAAAAGTTTGGTTTGTTTGCGGCTCTAAACGTGCACCACCGCTCGCGCCACCATGTTTCCACATCCATGCACGCTTCACTTATTTAGTGGGCATCTCGTGTGCCCCAATTATTTGGGGCGTAACTTTTAGTGTGTGTTTTACAAAACTGGAACAAGACACTGAGGGGTACGTATTGCAGAACCTAGCGCGCATACATGTAAGGGTTTGTTGTGGTCTTTTTTCGTAAACATCTGAATTTTGGTCTATTTTAGTTGTGTATTTGTCTACTTTGGTAATTATGTTAAAAAGGAAGGTAATAATGAGCAAAAACATACAGAAAAAAAACACACAATATTTTATTTAAGTTTTCAACATCCAATATCGAAAGAACCTTGCACGTCAATTCTTTGACAAAAGAATATAGAAGAGGAATATAATTTTTGGTTGAATTTTCACCCAATCATGACGATTTCGGCGATTTTACTTTTCAAATCCTAAATTAATCGGATCTACTACCTCACTTGCGTAAGGATTGCTATAACTCCTGTTTATGTTTCATTCACTTGTTGTTTGATCTCTAAACGAGCATGTTAGGCGATTCTTCACCATGGGAGTATAGGGATTTGATTTCAATTTAGGGTTTCTTTCGATCCTTTTTGAATCCCTAATCATCCGATCTACTACCTTTCTTGTGTATGTTCTTGTTAACGACCTGTTTATGGAGTTTTTTTCAAACAATCCATGTAACGAGCTTTTTAACAAGATATTTATCCTGAAACCATAAGGATTCGGTTGTTTTCTAGGGTTTCTTGGTCGATCTTTTCTCTTTTCGTTGTTTCGTCTTTTTTTATGGTTTTATTTATTTTGTTTGGTTATTATCATGGGTGATTTCAAGTGGAAGTCTCAACAATCCTTTGAAGATCAGACCTTGAGGGTCTCTAAATCTGTTTATGTCACTAATTTTCCTGAAAGTAGCACTGCAAAAGATCTGTGGAAGGTGTGTAACGATTATGGTACGGTTGTCGATGTTTTCATTCCATTCAAGAAGTTGAAGGCAGGTAAACGTTTCGCTTTTGTGCGTTTCATTAAGGTCCATAACTTGGAACGTCTGATAGACAACCTCTGCACTATTTGGATTGGGAAATTTCATTTGCACGCAAACATGGTGCGTTTCCAAAGACCACATAAACCTACTGCTTTCACTCCTAATGGTTCTAACTTAGGAAATTCCAAAGGCTCTTTTGCTTCTGTTCTTAAAGAAGGTAATGTGTCGCCTGCCCCTTCTGATATTTCCAAACCAGCCTTGATTCTTAACGATTATTGTATTAAGGAGTTTGAATTTAGCTTGTCTCTCATGGGAAAGGTTAAAAATGTATATGGTATTCTAAACCTTTATATCATTCTCGCTAATGAAGGCTTTCAAAATCTCAAAATTACCTATCTTGGAGGACTGTGGGTCCTTCTTGAAATGGACTCTATTGCAGCTAAAGAAAAATTCCTCAATCACACTGGAGTTGGCTCATGGTTTAGTAACATTAAACAAGCTTCTAATTCTTTCGAATGTGATGAACAGATTGTCTGGGTTACGATCGAGGGACTACCTATCAAAGCTTGGACCTCTAACTCTTTTAGCAAGATTGCATCTTTGTGGGGGGAACTTATGGAGTGGGAAGATTTGGAATCTAAAACGTTAGCTAGTAAACACTTGTGCATTAAAACGAAAATAAATGAAATTATCAATGAAATGAGGAAAATCATCATTCAAGGTAAAGTGTTCTGGATCCGTGCCAAGGAACGAGATGCTTGGGTTCCAACTTTTCAAGTAGATTCTCAAGATGATTCATCCTCCAATGATGGATTGCAAGAGGAGGATAATGTGGAAAAAGCAAGTGATAAAGTCGATCATGCGTTAAGTGATATAGATAGAGTCTTGGAATCTAGATTCATGTATAATGATGATCCTGATCAACACACTTCCAACAACAACAAATGTAACAAAGGATGTGAAGGAACACATTCTGAGGATCCTTTCAAAATTTATGATTTATTGAAAGGTCAACAAAATAAGGAGAGTATTACTAGTACTGTTGAACCGAAATTCCCCCTGGATTCACACCTCCCAATAACGAGTAAGAGACTAATGTAGCAGAGAGAATATACGCAGCAAACGAACAGGTTCATTCTCTCTCGAGTAAACTCAAAGAGAAAAAATTGAAAGATGGGGTTTCTTCTTTTATCAGTTCGAGTTCTTCCTCTTTGAAATTCAATACAGGTGGATCTTTCTTAGAAGTTATGGACGAATTGGTGAAGGTTGGCCAAACCATGGGTTACAATATGAAAGGCTGCGTTAAAAATATTAAGGCGATTATTGGTTCACAAGGAGATTTTGATGTTTTTAGATGAATTTTTTATCCTTAAACGTTCAAGGCCTTGGCAACAAGGCTAAAAAGGGTTGGATTAAGGAGCTTTGTCATAAACACAGAATCAATTTTGTTTCTATTCAAGAAACAAAAATGGAGTCTATTGATTTATTTTCTATTAAAGCTTTATGAGGTAATATAAACTTTGATTACGTTGTTGGTTCTTCAGTCGGTTCTTCAGGTGGCATCGCGTGTGTTTGGGATTCATCTATGTTAACAAGGAGCATGTTTCCAAGTCAGATTATTTTGTTGCTTTAATGGGCACTTGGTCTCCAACGTCTACTAAACTTCTTATTATTTCCGTTTATGCTCCTCAAGAGTTAACTGAAAAGCGGGACCTTTGGAATTATCTTCGCTCTTTAATTGATAGGCGGGAGGGTGAAACGGTGATCATGGGAGATTTTAACGAAGTCCGTTTTAAGCATGAAAGGTTTGGAACCAATTTTAACATTCAAGGGGCTAGTGCTTTCAACAATTTCATTTCTTTGGCTCGGTTGATCGATCTTCCTTTAGAAGGTTATGCTTTTACTTGGGCTCATAAATCGGCTACTAAAATGAGTAAGCTTGATAGGTTTCTCATTTCTGAAGGTTTATTGTCGAAATTCCCGCATCTATCTTCTTTGTGTCTAGATAGACACTTATCCGACCATCGTCCCATCCTCTTGAAGGAATCGTGTTACGACTTTGGCCCTACTCCTTTTTGGATTTTTCATTCTTGGTTTTCCATGGAAGGTTTTGACTCTTTTGTGGAAAACACTTGGAAATCCACGAATGTTACTGATTCGAATGGTATCATTAGATTGAAGAAAAAGTTGCAAATTCTAAAAAATGCCATGAAAGTTTGGTCAAAGGAAGCTAGAACGCGTCTTCATGAGAAGAAGATTAACATTCAACTTAAACTCTCGGATATCAAAAAACTTATTGATCAAGGTACTTCAAATGTTGAGACTATTAACAAAAGAACAACTCTTTTGAACGAGATCCAGGAGATTCACGCGTCGAAAGCTATTGAGGCATCTCAAAAGACCAAGATTCGTTGTTCTATCGAGGGAGATGAAAATACAAAATATTTTCATGGTATTCTTAACAAAAAAAGATCGCAACTCGCCATTCGTGGTACTTTAGTTAATGGTGAATGGATTTCGGATCCTGTCAAAGCCAAGCATGAATTTTTCTCTTACTTTTCGAAGCAATTTTCACCTCCTCTAACCCCTCGTTTTTCCTTTGATTACACTTTTCCTAATAGATTGTCTACAGACCAAATTAAAGATTTGGAGCGCTCTGTCACCTATGATGAAGTCAAAAGAGCGGTTTGGGATTGTGGCGCAAACAAATCGCCCGGTCCAGATGGTTTTTCTTTCGAGTTTTATCGTAAATATTGGAAGCTTATCGACCAAGAGGTGTTCCTTGTTGTTTCTGAATTTTTTTCGAATGGTGTAATTCCTCGGGGCTGCAACTCTTCGTTCATTGCTCTCATTCCTAAATATCAAGATGCCAAAGTTGTGAAGGATTTCCGGCCTATAAGTCTTATCGGAAGCGTGTACAAAATTAAAACTGTGACAACCGTGGCTTGAGCAGGTTGGTCAAACCGTAGTGTTGACCTAAATATCTGTTCTATATGTATGGGTTATGTGTTATATGTGTTTATACGTGTTTATATGTGTTTGTGTGGGATATGTGAGATTGGATAATCAATCCATTGAGCGTGATCGTCTCATTGGGATTGGATTTGTGTTGGATTTTGTGGAATTCATTTCGTTCACTTTTGGTGACAAGGAAATGATTTTGGTGATTGAAGCGGTTTCGCGTTAATTGTGTAAGTAATTATACGTATACGTATTTATGTGTTAGTAATATTAGGATGAGATTAGGTTCTAGTAGTTAGAATAAGGAAGAAATGAAATTTCTATTTTTGGAATGTTAGGTTTAATAAAAATGAAAAGTTAATTATTTTTAAAGGTCTAGTAAATTGCGTTTACGCAAAAAGGTATGCTCAAATAAGCTTAGTTTTTTATAAAAACTTAAGGTAAAGCAAATAATTAAGTAATTAATAAATAAATAAAATAAAAAATATTTTTTTATACATGAATAGTAAAAAACAAATTTTAGAGGAAAAAAAAGAAAAAAGGAATTTAAAAGGAAACAAATACTAATTAGACTTTATCTATAATTAGTTGGGGGCCTATAAATACAAAATAAAATCCCATAACCCTTCCCCCTTTGTATAACCGGTCGAACTAGAGAGAAAAGAGGAGAAAAAAATTAGGGATTTTGCTTTTGTGAAGAAAACAAGTTCTAAGGTAAGTTTTAATTAATCCTTATTAGTTATTAATCATTAATTCATGTAATAATTATTATTATGGAATTAGGGTTTTGTAAAATCAGTAAATTAATGATGTTTAATCATATTACAATGATTAGGGTTTAATTAGAAGCTTATGGGTGTAATTGGTTAAACTTAATTCGCGTTAGAATTTGATTTGGATTAAGGCAGAATTAGGGCTATGTTGTTCGGCCATTATCTCAATGATGGTAATAGCTTTTATCAATTTTCCAGTATCTATAACGTAGCTCAGAGAGTCTAGTTTCCAGAACATCCGGCCTCAAAGGTTTTTGAGGTCGGTAAGTCATTCAAACGTTGGTTGCAAGAAAAGTTGTCAAAGCAGTAAATACGAGTCAAATTTAGGTCAGATTACGAGGTATAAAACCCCCCACTTAAAATTTTAATTAGGATTATCCCTTCTACAGGATTTTATTTCTATGTGTCTATTAGAAATCCCCCAAAGGAGAGCTTCTGATTTGGAGTCTAAGTATGATTTTTAGGTCCAAACTTTTTAGTGTGCAATCAGATCCGAATTGGGACTGTTTTGAAGTTTGATTTTCTTAGGAGTACTTGTGCATGTAAATGGCTCTTGGGAATCATAAGGTAGTTAATATACTCATAAATGAACATAGGTGATTTTTGGTATGAATTATAGAGGTCAGTAAGTAGAGGTTTTGAGTACGTTAAGTCACGTTAAAATTTTGCAGTTTTGAACAAATTGTGACTAACTAGTGAAACTTGTTAATGAAGTGGTTAAAGTTGGGTATGGTGTCGGGGTGACCCATGAGGGTAATTAAACATCTTATACATCCATCATATGATTGTTACATGTGCATTAAGCTTTTGGCTTAGTAGCGTGTAACACGAGTTATTTTGTTGTTTAGATTTGTGCTAGTTGTTTGTGAAGCTTTTTATTGGAATCTTTTGGAAAGCTAAGCAAAGGTGAGTTTCATAGCCCCTTTTTCTCATGTTATTTTGGGGTGAGAATGATGCTTGTCTTTTGTTGTCGCGTTAAAATGTTTTTTAAGCTTGCTGTAGTTATGTGTATTGGATCGTGGGCACGTTTCGTCCTGTTGTGTTGCGATATGATATGTTTGGTATTGTGGATCCCAATATGCAAAACGAGGTGTGACGGTGGTAAGACTGCGTGAGCTAATATGAGGCCATGTAGCGCACATATGTAGTTGGAATGATTGTGGATCGTGGGCACGTTCCGTCCCGTTGTTGTTATCTGTTGTCATGAATTGTTTTGGTAATTGCAGCAGCTAATTTAAAGTTTATTTTGGATATTGTTGTATGTCGTAAACCTATGATTCTCGCTCAACTTTATGTTGACGTTTTAAGCATCATTTTCAGGTGAGCTTAATGGTGCTAAGATAGAGCGAAGTGGCTAGAGAGACCGCTATTAGGATGCTTGAGTTTTATTTATGCTTTTGTTTGTGTTAATGCGTTTGCATGAATTGTTTGGATTCTGTTTTGGCATGTCATTTATTGACGAGATCTCTTTTCATTATAAGGAACCGTTAGGTTTTGGGTATTGTTATGACACTTTGTGTCTTTGCTTTACTTTAGTTTTCATTTTAGTATTCTCTATATAGACACCATGTGTTGTGATGATATCCATTCTTGTTTACGCCTCTCATTTCCGCCTTGGTGGGGTGTGACATCCAATACTTGCAATCAGATATTAAAATCTGCTAACATCAAATGCTTTTGTGAGCAAATCTGCAACATTCTGGTTTGTGTGAATCTTGATCATCTGGATAAGCTTCTTCTTATAAGAATCTCTAATAAAGTGATGCCTAATCTCAATGTGCTTTGTCTTTGAGTAAAAACAGGGTTCTTAACTATGCAGATAGTACTCTCATTATCAATATGAATCTCAGTCTACATAAAGTTATATCCATAATCCAGCAATTGATTTTGAATCTAAAGCACATGTCTACAATAATTAGAAGTAGCTATATACTCAGCTTCAATTATGGAATTAGCAACCATAGTTTGCTTCTTGCATTGCCATGAGATCAATCTGCACCCTAGGAATTGACAACCTCCTGTTGTGGATTTCCTATCTAAACTTGCTCCAGCATAATCACTATCAGTGTATGCTACCAAATCAAAAGAAGAATCTTTTGGATACCAAAGGCCCAATTTAGGTTGACCTTTTAAGTATCTAAAAATCCTTTTCACAACATGAAGATGTGAAACTTTTGGGTTGATTTGGTATCTTGCACAGGCACACACTGCAAACATAATATCAGGTCTTGAAGAAGTAAGATACATCAGTGATCCAATCATGGATCTATATAAGTGTTCATCTACATCTTCACCATCTGCATCTTTGAGCAAAGGCTTATGGGGTATCATAGGTCTTGTTTTGTGCTTGTTTGTCTTGACATCAGGTAAACATATTTCTTCAATATTCTGCAGTCATAAACTTGTCTTGTCTAATAAATAATACCATCTTCCTTCTGCTTCACTTGTTGAGTCCTAGGAATGAAGGTGAATTCAACCATAGAGCTCATTTGAACTATTATGCATCAATCTTCTCAAAATCAATTGCATGATGATTCTTTGTAGTAACCAAAAATGATTATATACCAACTAACTTGATCAAACAGAATATTCACTTTTTACCCTTCTGATAAACATAGTGTTTGTATCTCTTTCCTCTTTGTAAAAACCCATTGTGTAACAAATAAGTTGACAAAAGGGTTTCATACCAAAGCTCTGGGTGCTTAGATGCTATCCAATAAGTGCGTTTTCTACTTTATTACCCTGTCAAGGAAGTCTGGATCTTCATTTCATGGTGGTTGACAACCATAGACTTCCTCTTCAATCTTTCATAAAGAAAAGCCACTCTTGAATCCATCATAGTCCACCACTTGTCTTTAAATGAGGCATATGCTAGGAATAACCTTATTGCTTCAATTCTAGCAACTGGAGCAAAAACATCTTCAATAGTCTATTCCTTATTCTTGATGTGTATCCTGATAACCAATCTTGCATTTATTCTTTTCACAATACTCTTTCATACTTCTTGTTCTGTTAACCATTTAGTCCCAATTCCCTTTTTTCCATTGGTAAATCCACTAGCGTCTAAACCTTTTGTAATTTGAATGTGCTGTAGCTCATCATGATAGTTATATCAAGCTTGGAATCCTTCAATGCATGATTACCTTTATGGGTTCTTATTGTAATAAAAAGCAAGCAGAAACAAGCAGTTTTGAAAGTCTTTATAGTTTATTCTTTGTTGAATGAATAAACAAACCCATGTTCTTACCATTTTTTTGTCATTCTTTTTGTTTGGGTGCTGGAATGCAACGACTCAATTAATTTGTTTCAACTGTATGTTCTTTATGTATTCTTTTAGTTGGAATAGGATCTGTTAGGCATAAATGCATCATAAATTTATTCCTGTTAGCCTCGTGCTCCAACATCTTCAATATAAATCTAAAATAAAACAATATCTTCCAATTAATGCTTGTTTGATCATTTTAGAAGTTCAATGTTGTTTTTGGATCAAAAACATTAACTTCTTGTGACTAGAAGCATTTAACAGTTGTTCTAATATCATTAATATTGTTAGTGTTGTTCCTTCACAAGCAGAGTATTATTTTGTTGCGCTGTTAATATTATCATCCTTCTCTTGATTAATTCTTGGCTCCTCTGTACTTGGAACCTCACTATCTTTCCCTTCAGTTGGATTTCCACTTTCATTCCCTGGATCTTCAACATCCTTCTTTTCCTCCTCCTTTGATGGTTTGAATCCATCATCAAAAGAATCCTTTGAATTTTGAGAGAATAGTGGATCAGCAGGCCACATTGGTAGCAGAATGTAATCTTTGCCAGGTACTGTCTCCATTCTAGCTTTACCTGCATCATCACATGCTTTTGTACCTGCATTACCATTAGACTGCTTTCCTTTAACAACTGGCTTATAGTTTATAGATTTTGTTAGTGTATCTATATCAAAAAGCTAATTTGGTCTACTTCCTACAATATTAGGTGTATTTTCACTAAATTGAATATGTAAGTTCTCTTCTACTATCCTAGTTTTACTGTTTAATACTCTAAATGCTTTGCTATTGGTAGAGTAACCTACAAAGAACCCTTCATCATCCTTTCCATCAAACTTACCTAGGTGATCTATGGTATTAAGGATTGTAACAGGACACCCAAATGGTCTCATGAAGCTCAAAGCAGGTTTTCTACCTAGAAAAAGTTCATAAGGTGTTTTGTTGTGAGGCTTGATAACTAACACCTTACTTTGGACATAACAAGCAGGATTAACTACTTTAGCCCAGAAAGTTGTTGGCAATTTTGAATCAGCTAGCATAGTCCTAGCAGCCTCTATTAGTGTCCTATTTTTCCTTTCTGCTACTCCATTTTGTTGTGGGATTCCTTAATAGCAACACTAAAATTCTCTTTTAATACCAATCATTTCATAGAACTGCATTCATGACCCTATACTTGATTCAGTTCAATTGTCAATCTAATCCACTTTTCACCCTAAGGATCTATTAGATTTTCTATGCCTGTTATGAATGTTTTAAGGATTTCACTAGTTTTATCCTTAGTGGCTAAAAAGAACAACATACTTACCTACTAAAAATTCATGTGGAACAACTAGGCAGTACATCTTTTTCATTAAGCTCTTTAAAAATTGTTGGGCCAAACTAATCCATACCTTGTGTAACATATATAATGTTGGCATGATTGAACTGACTGTTTTGGTCTTACAGATGCTCTGTGTTGGCTTTCACTTTCTGAAAGCAACACTAGTTGATGATTTCAACAAGTTTGAAGGTAAACCTCTTACAAGGCTTCCCCTTACTAGTTTATTCATTGTTTTAAAGTTTACATGTCCAAGCCTCCTATGCCAAAGATTAGATTCATCTGGCGTGGCTTTTGGAAAGAGACAAGTGTTACTCTTGAGGAAACACCATTCTTCTAATTCAACATGTACATGTTATCCTTTCTCGGAACTTACGTTAAAACATGATTTAATCGTTAGTTAACTTAAGTCTAGTGACATAACTAAACACATTCATTATTAGTAAAAAAGAACAATATTATTCTTGTCAAATTTGTGAGGCACTGAAAAGGTTAAAACTTTAGTTCCTTTACCAAAATACACATCTTCAAAAATCCAAGTTACTGTTCTTTTTTACCTATCCAGTAATTTCTCCATCCTTTGGATATTTACCTCAAAGGCAACTACAAAATCTCCAATCAATTTCATTCATAATTGTTGACTAGAATTTGTTTTCTGTCATGTGCCTAGAGCATCCACTGTCAATCATTCCTTTATCCTTCAAATCTTACTGTGGATTGCCCTGCACATAATGGTAAGAAAATTAGTTTCTTTTGGGGACCCAAGCCATTACTGACTTGGATCTGCCTTGTCCGTCAATATAGTCAATCTTTTAAAGGATATTGATGCACCATTGTTTCTGGAGACATGGTCTAAAACTTTGTGCTTTTGTCTCCAAATCCAACATGATGAGGCCTTAACAGCATTTCCTTTGTTTCCTTTAATAGCACTAAGTACTACTTTTGACCTAGCAGTATTAACCCTTGTTCCCTTAACAGTATTAACTTTTTTAGTGAAATTACTATTATTAGCTGTTGTTATTTTGTTAAAAGGCCTTCTAGCAGTTGATAAGCATTATTAATAACATTTTTCATAGGTCCTACATTATTCAAGACTGTTCTTGGAACCATGTTTCTTTTTTGACTATGGTGAGCTAATTTAGAGAAATTCTATTTGTTCATTTGAACATTGGTCCAAACTGGTTTTGCAAATCTTCAATTATTATACCAGTTATTGCAATCATTCTTCAAATGATCAAAACTACCACACACATGACAAGCTTTATTGAACATCTCAAAATCACTCCCTAATTTTTGAGACATCTGTTGGTTTTATATTCTCTTTATTCCTCTGGACTAGGTAGTATGGTTTTGCTTTTTTTATCAACTGATGTTTTTCTAAGAGATTTTACTTGCTCAGTAGACTTAACAAAGTTTATCTTAGCAAAACTAGGTTTATTAAACATCTCAACTGTTTTAACCTTAGGCATATTTTATTCATCACTAATAGATACCCAATCCTCAATAATTGGGGCTCCATTTTCTTTTCTAGCAGTCTCAGGTTCATTAGTCTTAACAGTAGGATTTTCAACTACAGACTCACTAACAGACTCATCAACAAAATCATCTAGACTAGGATAAACTAAATCAGATTTTGGTGGCATAAAATTCTCAATATAGGGAGGTGGGACAACATTATACCCTAATCATGTATTACACTTATCCATTATCTGTCTGTCTAGAAGTTTACTTAGGTTTTTTGATGAATTTTCAATTTTTTATACTGTAAGTTGAACCTAATCTTTTTCTTTTGTAGCCAATTCTAACTTTCTTTTAAGCTCTGTAATATCTAAATCTCTTAAATAGATTTCACGTTTTAAGAGTTTTATATCTTCCTCATATTCTGACTTCATTTTTCTTTAAGACTAATGTCATAGCTTCTTACAGATTCTAAACAGTTTTAGAAGGAGACTATCACTTATCCTTTAGATGTTCTTAAGTCTTTTAACTATTGTTCATTTTGTCCTTTTAGATCTTTTACACATTCTAAACAGATGAACAACAATTTGGAGTCATTAGGATACCTCAGAGTTTGTAGAAGAAGTTGGAACTTGGTTGAAGAAATGCTATATGAGCAAAATTTGGTTGGGACTTCTTTGCTTGGTCAATGATAATCATAGCCAAAGCCATCACACTAAGAAACTAAGGCATTTGCAGTAGTTTCCTCAACTGTCACAGTCCTTCTGGTAGGCTCCCTGTTCCTGCTGTCTTGATTCTTGGGTGCTCTGTACTCCCTTGCAAAGTGTCTTCTCTTGTGGCAGTTAAAACACTCCACCTTGGACTTGTCAAACCCAATTCTTTCTTTTTTGGCCATGTCCAGCTTCCTTCTAGTATTATTTAGGAATCTTCTTGCCCTCATAGTCAGCATAGCAATGTTCCACCTCAAATCTATCTCTTTTAGATCATCAGGATTGATTTCTTATAGATCTTCATTATCTAGCTGTGGAGTACTTGGTTGGCTAGCAAAGAAGGAATAAATTACAACATCACTTAAATTTTCAACAGTTGTTGAGCTATCAGCAGCACCTTGAGTGCTAGCAGTATTAACACCCTGAGCAGTATTAACTGCTCTAGTTGCACTGTTAGTGCTGCTAGAGGACAGAAAGGCTACATTGTGTGAGTTTATGGTTGAGCTAGATGTCCCATTGACCTCTAATTCATGCCTTCAGGTTGTTAAAGAGGTCATCCAAACTCAATGTCTCAATCTCTGGTTTGTTCCTCTACACAATAGTAGTACCATTATCCACATGGTAAACATAATTATAAACCAAAATTAAGAACATAACTAAACAAATAACAAAAAACAATATATTTGGTTTTTAATAAATAAAAATAAATTATTAAAAATTCTAGAAGAAAACCCCGTGCGTGCACGGGGATTATAACTAGTATATATATAAAACAAGTTTTTTACAACTCTTTGAAACATCATAATTAAATGATGCTTATGTGTCAGCCTCCTGTTAACTCTCCCATATGGTATGTACAAGTCACAACAACATAGATTAAGTCAAACTCGTCTAAGTAACAGTTTCAACATTGTGATTTAATGTTATAAAGACATTCCACAAATAGATCTCAATCTTCTTCAATTCATTCTATATTGAAAAAAGTCGACCACCATTATCGTAATTGACCATATTTTTAGCAACAGTTACAATCACATCAATCACACAAGACTATTTTGTAAGAATTTTTGTTTGAAATTCTTTCGGGTCAAAGATGCATATTTTTGTTTGCGAAATATTTAGTAAACAACATAGAATGAGTCAAACTCGTCTAAGTAACAGTTTCAACAATGGGATTTAATGTCATAAAGACATACTACAAATAGATCTCAATCTTCTGTTGATCCCAATAGAATAGATCTTGCTTAGCTTGTATAAGGCTAAGTTGTATTGAATAAATTCAAAACAACTATGATAGAAACTTTGATTATGAATATCAAAGACTATGCGGAATCTAGTCAATGATACTAAGAAGAATTTCAATGAAACAATAATGAATAAGATCAATAACAAACAGTTTACCAAACTTTCAGCCTCAATATAATACGAACACTCTTAATAGTGTTAGGGTTACAAAACCTTGAAGCTATATTGATATCAAAACAAACGATTTCTAGATATCTAACTCTATGCCCTAGGACCTCCTTTTATACACCAAGGAGTCCTAACCGGCTTACAATATTTTCCTAAGTTATCATGATCTTCTAAACAAATAACTTATACGTATCTTTTACAAAAATATCTCATACTTATCTCATAAGTATTCTTGATCTCCAATCAATATTTATCCTTTCTTTGACAGCATAAACTCTTCAGCAGTTGTAATCTTTCAGCAGCATTAACTTTCAATACCAACAGTAGAAACTTTTGTACCAACAGCACTAACTGTGTACAAGCAGCATTAACTACTTAGAAAGTTTTCTTCAATCTTCACTAGCAGTACTAAGTTACACTAGCAGTAGTAACTTGCAGTAGTAACATATACTAGCAGTAGTAACTTATACTAGCAGTAGTAACTAGCAGTACTAATATACACTAGCAGTAGTAACTTACACTAGCAGTAGTAACTAGCAGTACTAACTACTTAGCATATTTTTCATTAAGATTACTAACAGCACTAATTTATACTTAGCAGCAAGTAACACAAACGTTCTTCTTGAGCTAGCATAACTTTGATAAGAGCATCAATAATTCCAAACAACCTTATGAGGCTTTTAATCCCAACATTTATCCAGTTAGATACGACGTATATGGCAGTAGGATACGCCATATTGGGAATTGAGCAAACACATTTTCTTATGAAGTCCAGGCGCTGATACGTCGTATCTTCTTTCCTGGATACGACGTATTGAGCAGAAATAAGCAATCTTCAAACATCATCGTTTAAGCTTCAAAAAGTGCGACTTTTAGCATGTCTTCACAAATCACTCTGTAATTACTGCAATTTACAACTTTAAGCAATTAAGTAACGATTCTTGCAATAATTATATAAAAGTGGATAATTTATTCGGGATAAATGATGGTATAAATGTAACATTATTTGATGTCATCAAATTCCCCCCTGATATGTAAGAAATCACATACCCTTTTTATACCAAAAATAACCCTAAAATGAACAAATTGTGCAAATTATGCTTGTATATTGCTTGATTTGTCATTTGTGATGTGTTGGTACGGATAATGCAAAAATCACAAGAAAACGGTCAAAACCGGGCAAACACGAACACGGGAATCGGATTAGTTCAATTTAGAGTGCACAAGATCTCTGGATAAGTAAATTTCTAGCAATGGTCAAAGCAAGTCAACCTTGGTCAACCCTTGGTCAACCACAAAATGACAAATCCTTGAAAATACCCAAATGAGCTTTAATGTTAAATCAATTTCACCAAAAGCCCTTAAATTCATAACACCGTTAGTCCTTTGTTAATAAAGAACTAACGGTCGTTAACTCTTAAAATCTATAAACCTTTTTACCCGAGCCCACTATTCTAACCAAGCCCAAAACACCTCCCGAGCCCAAGTCAACCTATTCTTTTTACCCCGGGTCAAACACAACTCTATAAAAGAAAAAAAAAGCGCGAAAATTAGGTTTTTTACTATTCATCTTCGTCCTGTTTTCACCCTGCTTCAAATCAAAAGGGTAAAATCCCCTCCCTTTCATTAATCCTATGAGGCACGAAGTTACATAGTACCAAGTCTACACCTCAGCAAAGTAAACGTCACCAAAGGCCTTCATTGGGCCAAGGACAACCAAAGGTATTCACACGCGTGGCTTAAAGAAAACATATCTAGAATGTGGATTTACACTAAAAAACAAGCCAAAAGAAGCACAAGACTCTGACACAAGGAATGCCACGCTGCAATCCGATGTGATCACATTTTGATATAACGGTTTAAGACAGGGATCCAATGATTGGCAATGATTGATTAGGTCAAGATCAGAGCAAAGCTAGGAGCGATATGTTTTTGACTAGATGCTTCTCTCAAGCCTATAAATACAAGACTTTTCATACATTATTAGCTAGCTAGGGAGTAAGAGTATGTAGCTTAGAGTAGCTTAAATTTCAGCTTATAGTTAAATTTTCATGTAATTTTCCTTTTCAAGTAATGTAATCTTTTAAATTTTCAATAAAAGTTTAGTCTCATTACAAAATTTACGTTTTAACTCAATCAATTTCTTAATTTATTTATGTTTTATTTGTTCATAAGCTTCTTTTATAGCTCATATATGCTCCTTTTACTACTTTTAGTTTGTTATTTTCTGTTTTTAGCTATTTGTAAATCAGTTTAAGCTTTACTATATAGTTTCATTAAAATTACTCAAATTACCCTTGCTTATTATGGATTGCTCATTGGATGATAAGCCAAACATAGACGGGCTTATTGGACTTAACTGGCTTGTTTATAACAAGCCAGAGCTTGTTGATTAGCTCTTAGAGCATTTTAGTCCTTGTTTAGTACAAAGGACAAAGGTACTCTTCCTTTTTCTTATTTTCTTATTTTAGCTTACTTTTCCTATTTGCTTATTTCTGCTTATTTGAGTGTTATTTCTGCTTTTAAATACTTATTATAGCTTTTTAATTGTGTTTTGATTATCTGTTTTTACTTGTATTAGTTTAGATCTTAAGTTCTTAAGTATTTGTCTTAAAACTGTCAAAAAACTAAAAAATAGTAGCATAATGAATTAGCTTATTGATCCTGCTTATTTGAATGTTGAAATATTTTCCTTAGGTCTTATTTTAGCTTAGTATTATCTGGTATTAGAAGTTTTTGTCTTAAATCTAAATTTATAAACTAAAAAATGATGTTGATCAATGCAAAGGGGTGTTTGGCTGAGGACAGTACTAACATAAGTTAGTACTGTCCATGTACATTTTGCTCTTTGAATTGGTTTCAAATATCAAATTAAAGTTTATAAAGTTAGGATTAAAAGTTTTTGTGAGGCTTAATTAAGTTTTCAATAGTTTGAGTTTAGATAGTTCAAATTTGTGGTCATTAGTTCAATAACTTAAGGATTTTTAGTTTAGATCAATTCTAGATATTAGAACTGCTCTATTTGTTTTTGTTTTAGTGTTTTAAAAGTGTTAAATTCAAGTCTTTAAACCTGCACTCTTTGATTTTGAGTTTTGTTTAAAAAAATTGCAAACTGCATCAGCAACAAAACAACAAAACAGCCATTTTTAAGCTTAATTTTTAGAGGGTAAAAGTAGTTTTTAGGTTTTGATTTTTTGTGCACAAGTAGATTTTAGGACAATTTAGTTATATTAGGGCTTATTTTGTAAAATGAATCTTATTTCCTTATCTTTTTTTTCAAGTCTAAAAGTAGCACTTTGTCTTTTTATTAAAAAAAAGTAAAGTAAAATGAATTTTCAGCCTTTTAAACTAGGCTTTTTTATTGATCATTTGAGTTTCAAAATAGTTTTCAAAAGTAGTTTTAGATAGCTTTTAGGTCATAGTTTAAGCAAGAGCAAGTCATATTTCCATAATGTTCCATTTATTTCCTTAAAAATAAGCTCAAAGTTACCTTAAATGACTGTTTGGGTTAACAGTTTTAGCTTATAGCTTGCTTCTTTGTGCTTATTTCTAGTTTAGAATAGTTTATTAAGTTAGTTTTAGCTTATTTTATTACTGTCCTTAGCTTACTTAGTCATTTAGTGGAAGCAACATTAAAAATTAAAGCTAGCAGTACTAACTTTAAGTTAGTACTGCTGAGCTTATTTAAGC